>QDEB01018656.1:0-15522 GCA_004193795.1 Asbolus verrucosus | reverse complement strand
TTTATTATTTCTGTCGTGAAATTCCTACTATCAAAATTGCATGAAATTTTCTTCGGGAAATAGTCCTCCTTATGCCCCTCGTGCATGCCATCCTTGAATATTTTTACTCGTGCAGTTCATGCGCTCGTAAAAATATTCGTGTATTTGGCAAGCACTCGCGATATAAATACTGACTATTTTTCATATATTTTTCTAAAGGTACCACAGACTTTAAATGAAAGTCATTAATAATATCAAATTTTTGAAACATAATTTTAGAGATTCTTTAACTGGATAGTTGACGTTTATAACAATTACTTATTACTTATTTATTACAATTAATTGTCTTTTAGCCACTAAAGAAATACAATAATTATTTTAGAGATATACAGATGTCTTATAGTTATACATCAATACGTTGTGAGATGATAAAATAGGAAAAAATAAGACTTACGCAACTGCTTCCTTTGAAAGGCTGTAACTATAATTAGAGGAAGAGTATATAGTTATAAAAGACCCTCTCTATTTTTCTGTACATAAACACTTTATCTTATAATAGAATACGAAAAATTGTGGAGGGTCCTATATAAACGCTTTCTTATATAGTATAAAGTTACCTGTCAGAATTTTATAATTTATAACTCAATCACAATTTTATTATTTGCACCCCATTCGAAAATCTCAGATTTTTAGACTCCTCTCCGTTTTTTCAATAGGTCCACAGTTGCACATAAAATTGAAAGGACGGTAGTAGTCAGTTCGTTGGGGTCCCACTTTTGACACATTACATGTGGACATATTACATCTATTTTACACAGTAAAAAGTTATCTTTCAATTTCACTCCCGTTGTATAAAATGCAGGTTTTTTTTTATATCAACAGCTAGTGTATAGTAGATATTCAGTTTCTTTTTGAGCTAAATGTAATTATTTAGATTTGCGCTGCGCCTTATTAGAAGTTTAAAAAATAACTGGACTTTGAGGTTCCAGATAATATATACCCAAGCAATAGAATAAAGTCACAGACTGAATACGATTAGTTTTGATAACTTTGATTTTTGATTGAATATAAACGAGCCTTAACATGTTTTGTTTTTTGGTATTAAAAAGCAAGTGTACTTGTTCAGAGGTAAAGTTATCATTCAAAAGAGCATTCGTAAGTATGCTTTTTTGAATTTATTTTTGGAAATTTCGTCAAAAACTGTGATTTGAAGATTTCTTCAACTGGGGTTTCTCCAGTTTTTATAAAATTATTGTGTTAAACGGGCCTAATACATGATAATTTAACAAGTTTTTATGAGTTATAACAAATAACAAAAAAACAGCAACTTCTGAATAGTTCTACAAATTTTTGTCAACACAATGATTAAGCTCACCTCATACGAACGCATTAAAGTTCAAAGTAAGCATGTAAATACATGTTCATTCTTCACTCGATGTTTAAACATCAAATTACATTGAAGTAACTGAATCAGTCGGGGCGGAAGATAACATTTTTATCAAAAATATGATTTTACAATAATGTGTACAAACGAGTCCACAAATTGTCAAATATGTTAACCGTGTAATTTTCGCATTAAATTTAATTATCTCTAAAGGCCACATTATGCAGTTATCCTGTATTTTCAGGTTTCAGCGGTAAACAAGATTACCTGCTTTATATATTACATGGTCCAGCTGACGTTAAACACTGTTTTATTTGTTTCACATAGCATCAGCGAGCACTTTTTGCTAAAAAATTTAAACGTTGTGTGCTCGTGATGCGAAACGATGGCATTAAGAGAAGTGAAGTCGCGAGAAATATTTTTTATTACGATCCACCACACGTCCACACTACCACATCAACATGCCGAATTAAATTCAACATCCGTATTCAAAAGCAAGCTCAGATAGAGGGTACATCAGTGATGACGTCAGGCTGGCTGATTTGTATGTATGCTTATCACGAGACGTCTACGGTGCTTCATGCACACGCAAAATCTCTGCATTTAGTTTGTTAAACTAAATTAGCTAAACAAACTCTCTGGTTTTGTTTGTGAAGTGAAGGGTATCTGCAGGCTGTCTAAATCCTTGGTTTATCTTCAACAAGCCGACTTAGGATAAATCTTAAGGCCGTATCAATATTTGGCAACGTCTGGAAGTGGAACCGCGGTTACGACTTTCATAGATTTTAAACGATTCCAGAAGATAAACCGCGAAGTTTCACCACGTCTGCACCGATAGTTATAATTATTTGCAAAATTGCGACTTTTTCTGCACCGCTTTAAGCAAAAATATGTGCCGATTTCTACGAATTGTGAAACTGCAACAACAGAACTCGAAATAAATTACAATTGTCGCAGGAATTTGCATTTTATATTTTGAGATCTTTATGGAAGATGAAAAAGAGCGAAATTATAGACTCAATTTATATAACAGTCTATAAGTTCCTTAATAGTACTCCAGCTATTTTATTTTTACAAAATCTATAAAAGTAGACGCTCGCTATAGTCGAAGCTAACATTAACAATGAAGAATCTTGATAAAATTTTATCGTTTTCTCGACTTCAAAAGACTGAAATTAAATTACACCTCACCCCAAAATTACAGTATAATAATTTTCTAATGTAAATTTTCTTATATCAAGTTAACTCAAATTTAATCTACAATTAAATTACAAGATTTTGCTTGGTAGTTTGCATGGATATGAGGATTGGGAGAGTATTAAATGAAATTTTTGTGTAGTGTAACCGAGTTTTTTGTAGCAGTCTTAATTCCAGTGTCAAAATACAAACCATGTTTATCTGCTTAATGCAGGACCACAACTCATGATACTGATGCAAAACCTATCATTTGTTGAATGATTGGTGGAATTTGGTGCATCTGTCATAAACACATCCAGACTAGCATAAATTTTAATGTATATCAGATGAAGAACAGCAAACCACCAGTGTCTTTGGCAGAACATGCAGCAAAAAAGCGATCATTCTTTTCATTAGGCAGCGATTTGATGTTGGTTGGAACGAAAATAGACAGGTTTATGGAGTATTGATCAAATCAATCAGGGTAATATTTTATTTAAGTTTTGTAGAGCGAAGTGGGTATGCATTCAGTTTGGAAGTATAAGATCTTAGGGAATTGCCTCAGGGATATCGTCTCTACCTACTTATCCTGGTAATCACGTTATCGATTTTATTCATCTGCTTTTCTAGTTACGTTAAAGTTAGAATGATGTCTTACCTGGTAACATGCAAGAGAAAAACTTCATTTCGGCTGCTTTTCTAATGGATGCTGCGATTGCAATAGCCAAAATTTTGCTATCTATATCAACGTTTACAAAATTCAATGACTGGAACGTTCGTTATTTCGAATGTTCAAATCGTCGTGTTATTGAAAACTATTTTCAAAAATTAAGTGCTGAAATTTTAAAAGAGAGAATTAAGTAAGAAAGTGAATAACCGCTAAAACATGACAAATTTGAGCCTAGTCTTTTAAAAATATCTAATTTGAAAATATTATTGTTTTAATGTAATTCAGAACTCAGTCGATATGGGCATCAAACTATCAAAATATATTTACAAGTTATCAGTATAGATTCATATACGGTGATCCGTCGAGGCAAGCAATAAATAAAGAACAAGTAGCAGAAATAAAGGACTGAACTCGACAGCTGATTTACATAAAGTTTAAAAATAGTTACCCCAAATGAAACAATTTGCATGTAAATTTTCCCATTTTGCCTCTTTCATAAATTTCTCAGAAAATTTAATTTTTTTTCTATTTAATTAACCCTTTTTTGAGTTTTCTTGATTGTTTCGATAACACTGTGACGTTTTCTTATTTACTTCACCTTGATATAAAAGTAAATCTGTCATACACATTTCGAATAATGATAATACATTAAAAATTTTAACTAGTAATGAACAGTCTAATTTTACGCTTAGAAAAATGTACAAGGTGTAATCACATCACGAAAAATTTAAGTTTTTGTTAAATGAGTTCTGGTATTTTCCATGAATTAAAGAAAAATGTTCTATATTTTTGTGTGCATGGGTAAAATTGTCCCACTTAGATTTTAAAATGTTTATTCACGCTATTATTGAACAATTAAATTAGCACCAGCAATGTTATATGTGGTAACAAAATAGTACCAAATACATAAAAAATATAATTTTTTTCAAAGAAGCATCGACATTATATAAATTCTTAAAATGTTTGCTAAACTGTTGTTATTGTACTTTCGAAGGCATCTAAAGCATCGACTAGTATCAAGAAATAAATTTAAAATTCTCTTTTTACGATTACAAATTAGAAGTACTTAAAGAGGAGATTATTATTAGTTAAATATATATTCTTAAACCTAAATTCTTACATTTTAAAATATTTTTCCTACCAAATATTGGTACCAAGAAAAATACGAAAGAAAAAGTGGCAGGAAAATCTCGTGTCCAAGTAATCAGAAAATCAAAAGGAATTCGGAAATCTGAGGACATTCGAAAAAGTTCAATAAAATTTGAGGAAATGCGAAAATAAGGATATATCAAGAAGATTGAGAAGGTACATATCGATGTGTAGCAATCAGTGGAAATTTAGTGTTGCTTCTAAACAAGGAGGGATAAAAAGAATCTGTCAAGGATATTAAGTTCAGTTCTCTATTTAACTGGCTCTCTTTGAATTTTCTTCTGTAACTGAAGAATTCCTTCAAAGTTTCTTTGAATAATTTAAGAACGTCTAAAATTTTCTCAGATTTCACCGATTTATCCTGTTTTTGGATATTTTGCGATTTCTTTGACAATTTACAAAAACTTTAAAGAAGTTCAACATAATTCAAAGAATTACAAGCGAAAACAGAATGAGAAACCTAAACATCTGAACAATCGTCTTGGAATACACAAAATTATTTTCCATCATTTACTTCTACCTACGTTAAATAAAAATAAAGAACTGGAATGAATATTTTTTTAAAATGGAATCAACATTGAGAAAATGACAGACAAAACGTAAGATGAAATCTAATTTTAGAGATAAAAAGCATAAAATATCATAATTTTCTAGTATCTATATTGCATTTTTTAGTAGAAGAAATAACTAACATTGCAATTTCTTGTTTATAACTGTTAAATGAATAAAAATTCTTTTCAATTTTGTATTTCTGAAACGCCCTTTCCCTGAAATTTCAATGTTTGTGGTAAAAATAATTTTTATTTTAATAAAACCGTCTATTTGACATTTTCTTTTCTTCGCGTCGGAATTAAATCGATCTGATCCCAGATTGTGGGTTGTAATAATAATTTAATTAAAACCGCACCTGCTGAGGTTGACTTAGAACTCGTATATTGAGCGAAGTGAATGATAATCTGAACAGCAGAACGTTTGAGTGCGGTAAACCACACTCTGAAGAGAAATGAATGTCTAGCAATTTGTCACATGTTCATTAAGCAGCTATTCGACGGCGAGCATTTCACATATTGTGATTTCTGCATTTTACATTGGCCTTCAATTAAAATTTTTGCCAAGGATTCATTCGAAACAACTGAACCGTTAAAACGAAAAAAAAACAGCCGGATGTTTTCCGAAAGATTCCTATTCTGTAATGTCAACTGGAAGGGTTGTTTTCTAACTAAGCAACTTTAAACGAAATTCCATTACCCTGACTTGTCACAAGTCCTCCCTTTCAACCATTCTCGAGATCTGGCATTCTCATTTTGCACCGTCATAAGGCAGGTACACAATACTCTAATTACAGTTGCCATGTAGGTTCTGTCTTTACTTGAGATGACAATGAGATGACAATCTCTAATATGATATGTTTTTGTATCATCATAACAATCTTAAAGAACGAGCAAAATCGATCACTTTTAAACTTTCGAACCATTCATTATTAACGAAACAGAGCGACCGTCACTAACAGAGCTTGCTTTAATTATCCTGAAGCGAATTTCTAACCGAAGTGACATTATCCTGCAGGACATCAGAACGCTCAAACTGCGCCGTGATTAAAATACAGTATGCTTCATGATTGATGGTGCCCAAGAGTCATATTTAAATGCAGGCCGCCATTTTGTGTATACGGGTGACATGTGTTATTTAAAATTGTTGAAAAAACCTCGGAAAATTTTATTTATATAGTAGAGATATGATATCTCTAACAAAATAAATAACCTAATCCCACAAGTGAGATCCAGGTTGGTATATAGTCGCTTACTTTTAAAGCAGAAAATCGATATTAATAATTTAATTATTTATGAGGAATCAATAATTTCAGCAAATTTTCTTTTATTCGTAGCGGAGTTTAGTTTTTCAGGTTTCCTATTGTTTTCATTCCCTGTTAAAAAATTACAAAATTAATGGAAGTTTCGCAATTAGCTTGATATATTTGAACACTTGTCCAGGCAAATTGTACCTGTATGTTTACTATAGGAGTGTCGTAAAAGCTTTAATTGGATCAGAATTTGTTGCACAAGTTTTTCGAATGTATTAAAGAACATGGCAGTTTAGCAACAATCTTGCAGCGGAAAAGGATAATGATTTAGTTTAAGAAAAGAAACACTGCGTTCAAATAAGTGTGAGCTCAAAAACCTTGTTCGTTTTTTGAAATAATTTAAAATGTCAAAACTGGACTTAACAAAGATCAATGAGAAGTCTGGAAGTGAGAACTAAAATGTAATTGTGAGTTTGTTTTTAGGTATGGGATGAACAATAAAGACCTTGGTGTAATTTTTCTTTTAAGACCAAACAACATATATAAGTCTTGAAATCTGCTAGAATTGGTTGAGAATGAAAGCTGCTCACAATTACGCCAATTTGAAAGATGCATTTTGGAAAGAAATAAGTTGGGTGGGAATTGAAATGTTTAAGTAAATATTTCAAATGTGTTTATAATGAAAAGTTCAGAAGACAAAAGCCATTAGAAAGTGGAGATTTTTTGGTCCCTTCGAAGGTAAAATCAGGCAAAAAGCGAAAAAAGTACGAAGAAAATGGTAGAAAGACTATGCATGTAATGAATGTATCTACAAATAAGTCCGAATGAATGAGATGAGTACAGTGTGATCGAATATATTGAGTTCAAACTACTTATGATGGAAGCAAGACAAGAAAAAAGAAAGAAGAGCATAGTTTTAACATAAAGCAAGTTATGAATGTACCTCGATGGATGCTTTCCTAAATTATGCTGATGACCGTGAAAATGCATGAAAAATGTACGAATTTGGAGAAAACATAACTAGTAGATGAGCAAATAAGGAAAATAGTAGATGAGAATTTAATCAAGTCACGCTGTATAATAAATTCTAATGGTTAAAATTATTCAAATGTGGCTTTATTAATATTTCCTCTTAATTCCTGAAATTTAATTTTTAATTATAATTGCAAACACAATTTCACGGGTAAATGATAAAATTTTATTATGACGAACAGTTATATACATACATTCAGGCAATCCGTATTGCTATCATGTTATTGTTAATTAAGAATTATTGCGCGATTATTTGAATATTTAATTATGTTAACTGCCGGATCTATTTTAAAATTAAATTTACTGCTAAAAGCCAATTAATGTTTGATTGCTTAAATTGTTTTAGATTCAGAAATAAATAGAAATCTTCACTGCGGATGTGATTTCATTAAAAGTTTATAAAGAATTAAAAAATAGAAATCGTTTTAAACTAGACAGATGAATTTGAAATTAAAGAAAACGCAACCCACTATACACGTAACAAACATTTTTCTGCTACAAAGATTTGAGAATTTATTCAGAGAATTATCAATTACGTATCATTGATGGAAAATCAGAAGTGACAAAGTTAACGTTCTCAATAATTTGAAACCGGCCAAAAATATCAAAATAAAACGAAACCGGTTGTCCACATAGAGAAAACTTCATACAACACAGCTTTCAAGACATATTACACGATATTTTCCACAAATTGGAATTACATCGTAAGGCAATATCGGGAGCATTTCATTCGATGAAAGTAATAGCTTTTCTTTTTGAGATCACCACTTGTTCATTTCTTGGAGGTGTGGTAAATCCTTCACTGCACTATTGATACTTTTAAGTTTGTAGAAACGTCTTACGTTTGCTGTCTCAGCACAATGTAGAGTTTAAAACATTGCAATTGTACTAACATCATTATTTTGCACTATTGTACTTCCACACCCTAGTCTACGGGACACAAAAATATTTTTGTGCAGACTAAATCAAATTTTTTGTCCACAGTATTGCTTCAATTAATGAAAAAACAATTTTCCTCATTATGTATTTTGACCAGATTGAATCTTTTACGCGTTCATTTAATTTACATTTGCATGGAGGGAAACAACATTAGAGATAAACGTTATGGGTGCAATTAAGCTGATTTTATTTGTGAGTGGTGTGTAATTAAAAAAGGTTTAATTTACTGGACTTTGACTTTTTACCGTAAATCCTCACACAGTGTTTTAAATAAAAAAGCACACATGAGATTAAGTACGGTTAAGTGCAAAAATAGCGTGCCCGAACGGGTAAAAGAAAGATATGGACATATTATACATATAAATATGAGAAGCACAGAGAGTTTTTGTTTGTATGAAGTGTTCTCTGCCCACTAATTACAAACATTGAAATAGACTAAGTTCTGAGAAAAATGGAACACCACGGTTGAGTTCCAAAATTTACCCTAAAGTAAGAGTATAAAATAATGCCGAGTTAACTAGTCGTAGATATAGAGCAAAAAGTATTAACAAAGTATCGAAAAAGCACTGAGTCTGTAATGATTCTCCACTGTCAGTAACGTCATTTATGAATGATGTTAATAGCGTCAGTCTTAAATTATGTTCCATATGATATGAACATGAATAACAATAACATAATTGTTGCGACGGTTTTTATTTGGTTTATAAAATTATTTGTCAATCTTCAAATGTATTTCTAATGACAAATTTTAGTTATCATTAAAACATCTGAATATCTCTACTATCTGGGTAAACTTTACAGTTTACTTTGGAACAACAAAAAGTATTGTGGAGAGTTTAATACTTTTATTTTCGGAACGACGAAGCATAGACTCTAGATACGAGAGTAAGGTTTTGGAACTCAACCCAAGTATTTATTACAAAATTTTAATGAAATTATCACAAGCAGCTAAACCCAACGAGATATAAAAATGATCAAAAATTCAACTAAACAGCAACAAAGACAAACAAAAAATAATCAAGAAGTGGTACCACCACGATTTCTTATACATCAACACGTCACGGTTTCCGACTGAAGTATTTCATTCCGGGCTTTCTGAATTCAACGTTGGAGTTCCACCAAATTGTTAGGCGGGTGCTGTAAGTTGTTTATCTTAACATTTACGATATTCCTTATATGTTCTATAGGCGGTAGATCTGGAGAACGAGAGGGTCATGGCAGTAAAGTTACTTGGACACATTCAAGAAACTTTCTTGTAATTGCTGTCGTGAACTAGCATTATCTTGTTAAAATTGGAAGCAATTTACATTGACTTCAAGAAGTGCTTTTAATAACGGATTGAAAATTTTGACGTTCGCCAGGTCGAGTCTCATTTTTCTGCGGCCATCATGAGTCTTCAAACAGTACCGAGATTCGTCACTGAAGACAATTTGATACCATTCATGGGTCCAGTGGTGTCCCTCCATACATTACTCAAGTCTTGCAGTTCGATGACACGGAGTGAGAGGTAGGCACAAATATTGACGTTATGATCTAATACCAAAAGATTTTATTCTTCTATAAATGGTTGACATATAAACTCTTCGTCCATTTACTGCCAATGAGTCGTTTCCAATTGCCCCCGAAGTTGAAAATCGGTCCTTCAGAGCAGAACGACGAAGGAGCTCGATCTTCATACCCTGTGGTGCTTCTAGGACGTCCTGATCCAAGTCTACATTTCCCTATTTTGAGATTAACGACTCACTCGTTCGAAAATTTCTCGAACCGAAGGACCTGTTTAATTGCTGAAAATTGGCACGGCGTTGAATTCGAGGCATTTTTCGAAAAAATGTTTACAACCAAAATGTCAAAATGTCATAATGATCAGTCGCTATTATCATCTTTAAAGCTGTTACAGAAAAAGAAAAACAGAATTCGTAATAACAAGAATATTTGAATAAAAGCCAACATATCTGAAATTTTGATCACTATTATATCTCGTTTTTACGTTTACGTTTACGTTTTCCGAGTTCCGTCGCCATAGAAAATAGTTGAAGCATAGTGGCAACGCAACGTGAGAGTCGAATATCTTCAAAAAATAAACTTACCCCATTGTTCTTCTGACATTTGTTATGCAAAAAATACGTATTATTCTGACAAATTTCAATAAGTTCAATAAGTTTTTCAATAAAGAGTCATTAACATAACTCGAAAACACAGAAGGGTGTGGCTAAAATTACATGGCATATTAAAGAGAAGATGTAACAAAATAAATATTTTAAAGATTATAACAGATTTATTGATCCATTGAGACCTTAGCTAGGTGCGTTAGAAAATATTACAGAGCTATAAATAGTTAGGTAGAATACTGAAGTATGTACATACAGCCCTTGTTATTTCGGTATAACCTCAACATTTACATAAAAGTAAATGTATCTATTTACATTTTAAACAAATGTTAAAATTGATTGAAATGGTGTGAATATTTATAGGGTCTAAAATAAATATTCCAAATACAGTTTTAATTTTAAATGTAGGGTAAGTACACAATTTGTCTGTTTCACATGGTGTTTTAACCAAACTTTGGTATTAATGTATCAAGTAAATATATAGAAGAGCGGGGAAGTCGAGTGTGTGGATCTGTGAAATCGGTGGATTTTCAGTCCAATGTATTTAATTTTTAAGAAATTCTTCGATAAATGCAGATTGCCGTACACTGTGATCGCCTAAACATGTCAAAAGTTATGTCATTCTTTAACTCTCTTGGTCAGTTTTCTAATCTAAATGAAATATTTAAATATTACATTTTTGTTCAATTGGCCCGGTAGGTCTAATGTTATATCGCTTCTGACCTTTATTATGTATCAAATGTTAAACAAATTCTCTGGGCGTCTACTTTCACATACCAAATTTAATTTAAATCAATCAAACAGATCAAAAGGTTATATCATTTTCAGTCTTTGTCTGTATGTTTTTAAATTTATGATAAACTTTCTGAAATGGAACTAAGAATTTAATTTTGTACCTAGATGCCACGTTTCGTCAAAATCGGGTTCAAAGATATGTTAAATTTCATAGAATTTTTTGGATAACCTTGATCAATGAATGGTTTAAATTTAGGATGTAGAATAAACCCACAAAATATTATCTTGAAAAGCATTAACGACTACTGTCCCATTTTCAAGACAATCAATATGTGTTTTTCCCCCTAGAAAAGCCGTTACAAAATGGAACTTTCTCAACATAAATCGCAGATTGGAAAGTTCGCATTCTTTGATTTTTTTTTCTGTTTTGTATTAATAATTTTCTAATATCGCAAAAATTGTCTACGATTGCAAAGAAATATTAAAAATATTTGACAAATGTGAAATTTATGATAAACCTCACGATATAATCTCACGCATATGACCTCATTTGGATTATAGGAGCCTATAAAAGCAATTTCTATTAGGAAATGTGCTGTTTCCCGGCTTCTAGCGCTGTTGTTATAAGTAACAATAAGTAAGTAATATAACTTACGAAACACTATATGACGACCGTGGCATAACCCGGAAACTTCAACTCATCAAGATCCATTTCTTCTCGATAACAATGTCAAATTCTGACATCAAGTCCACCCTTTTTTTTTGAACCGATTTAAATCAAATTTCCAATTTATATTTGTTATAAGTTAATTGTATTACAAGAATTATAAAATACTTTCTCCTCCTGAAATTAAATTTTTCCATAACTAATTTTTACAAATGTAAACATGGTAATTCAAAAAATAAAATTTCTGAAAGTAAATAATAATATCTACATTTTATTCTTGCTCAATAAAAAATTATCAGTGCTAATTGTTCTATATTACCAATTATCTTAACAATAAATTGGAATAGTATTTTCACAATTTAGAAGTTAAGGTTACTCTTGGACAAACGCAAACGCGAGAAAATTGGAACAAGGTTTGAAGCATAACAACCTATATAAATGGAAAATAGTTACAAAAAACAATAGGGGTGAACCAAATCTCGGAATCAGCCGATAAAACAACTTCAACTTTTGATCAATTAAAAGCTTCATAGCTCTGATCATATTCGAAAAAAATATTTGTACAACTGCTCATAGCATATGCATAGAAAAGAAAGCGTTAATATTTCTTTCTAAAATAAAGCCTCTGAAGTTGTGGGATCGGATTACGCTCATTTACAAATTTGGATCTATAATTCTGACGAAGAATTCGTGTCATCTCGATAAAAAAATTATAAAGAAAATTATATAAACTATATAATATTTTAATTACTTTTGACACATAAGCTGAAGGTGACAATTTAAATCTACTATACCTCAGATTGAAAAAAAAAAAAATGTTTTAAACGAATGAACAGGTAAAAACCAACGATTGCCAAAAACTATTGATGATGTCAAAATATTTGTTCTTAATTTTGTCTGTAATTATACAAATGTCTGCATTAGGTAATTTTTAACATTACGTGACAGACAAATGAGGAGATCAACAGCCAAGCTGATGGAATACAAAAACTACGAAAATTATCTAAATTAAAACACAAAAATGATTTTAAAACGAAGTAAAATCGAGACCAACATAACGTATATAAAAGATTATGCTCTCCATCGCTGTGTTTGTCCATTCTGTTACGTGAAATTAGCTAAAGTACACACTGCCTCAAATTAACGACAAACATCCACAAACCGAGTTGGATTATCATTATGACATGTTATTAAACTAATATCAAACATTAGATATGTCAAATACAAAACTTTTACTGAATAGAGTCAATTGATAAATATAAGGAAAATTAGGTAAAAATCATGAACTAAAAAACATACTTACTATTCAATCTTTAAGAATCAAAAAGTAACATTTGGGCTTTCCATTATCTAGCAAACAACATGCAATATATCGTTAAGTTAATTTATTACAAATTCCCACAGAGATGCACATTAACTAATGTAATTAATAACTTGTATTAATGAATGAGTGCATTGCACGGCACCTTCATTATCCTCCATTTTTATTACTGTTATGTTTGAAGAAAATTATAACAAACTATAATGGTTCAAAAATTATTACACAAGAAAAGTACCCCATTTTTTTTAACTGTCAAGTAGGGAAAAGCAACCACCATTAAGATAATGCGTACTGCTGATTGCATATCTAAACCTGCTTGCTTGCGTGTCTGTAAAGCAACCTTTTCAAGGTCTTTTTGTGCTTAACCTAATTCCCAAGAAAAAAAAAAATTAAAAATGCAAGCAGTCTTAAAACACTTTGTTGCCTTCAACCTTCTATAATAAGCATAAAATTATCGCAAAGTGTAACAATACCTACATGTTGGTTTAACACGGTAGCTTTATTGCCGATGATATACTTACCCTATGAAAATTTTATCACCCTAACCCCTTTTACGTAATTTTCTTAGACTAGAATACGATGGTGCGTGCGTTACTATAAACGGAAAAAGGAGCCTACCTTCAATAAGAAATATATAGAAAAGGCAGTAAAAAGCATTCACAATGGAAGTTTTACAATTTATAAAGGCCTCTGAGACGTTTAACGTCCTCTCCAAAGTTTTTTAACAATATTAAATTCGATTTAGTATTTTACTAGTAGAATGGCGCCATTGAAACGATAGTAGAGAGACAATAACATCCACATTTTAAAGTTTTACGATACGTGTATATAAGATGTATTTGTTTTTTTAAGCTGGTCCTTTGATTCTAATTATTTCTATTAACCCCAGAACGCATAATCTAAATTTCCTGTGTCATACATAATTTGAATCTCCAAGACACTTACATTACTCTTACATGAAAAATATTTATTTTATTACACCGAAACGGTCGCTGTTGCTCTTTGCAAATATTTTTTTTACATTTATTACCTACTTTTATTCTACTAACTTATGTAGGGCAAATATGATGCGTCGTTTTTTTGGTGCACTCATGAATAATTTCTGGCATCTGGATAAATTTTTCTATGACTTCAACAGTTTATGTAGATCTTCTGGTCATATGCGGCAGTACTAAATTTTCGACTAGTTGCTTGATTTTCGATATTTTTTTCCTTCTTCAAAATTTGGATTTATGTTAGCATATAAAAAAAACATTCAGCGTCGCAACATCTAATGTAAAAGAACAACGTTTAGTCTGGCTTTTCAGATGTAATTATAATTAGATCCAGATGATCGACTCCTCTTTTTGTTTTGTTGTAAAATTCTATGATCTTTGGTTTCTTCTTCCTACTCTCTTCGCTCATTGCATGATCCTAGTGCATTGTACTCAGAAATAAAACAGCCTTATTCTTCTTTGGCACGTAACTCACAACAGTTAAGATTATCGTTGAATCCAAATGAAGACGAATAAATTTGACGATCTCTTGAAGCTTTGAATTTTTGAGATCTCTCCCTTATATTTCTACGAACAGATGCGACCGCAATGATACCTGTCTTCAGTAAATTTTGAAACAAATAGGCGCTGGTAAAAAAATTTCACATGTAACATTTCTACAAGAGTAGTGACTACAATTTTTCCAAGTCCCGCCTTGTTTTCCGCCAAAGTCCGATCAACTGCATAACTAGTTTCACTCTCACATAGCCAATAAAAATTATCCCATACTTTGCTGGTTTACTTGGCAAATATTGAATGTGTTCCAGGTCTCAGTAACTGAATATATTTGATTTCCTTGACGACATCAGACAGTAAAACGGCAAATATTGTATTTTTGTTCTACCAAGAACATTGCAGTCCCAGATGAATCCATGAAGCTTTTATACTGGTACCTTGAGAATTAGAATTATTGTCTTCTGAACGGTTTTGATCTAAATTTTCTAGCTCAATTTCACTTTCAGATGAATAGCTACTTTCATTTCCAACTCCATCGCCTTCCGATTCTTGTGGCTCATACTCTTCTTCTTCCTTCGAAGAACATTCAGATCTAGAATTTGAAATAGGTTCATCAGATTCTTCAGCCCACTCCAAAACAGTTTTTTCAAAATCTGCATCGCTAGGTCTAAATGATCTCTTTCCGGTGCCGGTTGAAACCATGATCTAAGCAGAAATCACAAAAGAATATTTACATGTAGTAAAATTTTTTTATAAAAAAGGTCTTACCAATTGTTTCCAGTTTTTATAAATCTGCATTGCTATTCCAAAAAGAGCGAAAAAATTAAAGTAGTAATCAAAAAGCTTGAAAGTCGGAGCCTGTGGATCTTTAAATTCGGTGAATCTTTGATTTGTGTGGATCTTTGAAATTGATTTAAATTATTTAATCTGAATGCAGAATCTGCACCTAATATTGGCGCACTCGCATTATTTTGCACGTATTTTCATGTGAAATGACAATTCGAATTATATAGGGAAGTTTGTAATTGAATTTGGAAAAATATAGAAATATTCACTGTTTATTAATCTAAA
>QDEB01018609.1:863-11771 GCA_004193795.1 Asbolus verrucosus | reverse complement strand
TCAATTTTACCGTTAATTATTTTAGCTATGGGTATAGTACCCAAATCTCTAATCTGTAATATAAATACATTAAATTTAAGGAAAATATAACTGATGAAGTTCAAAAGGCGATATTATTGTGCTCATGTCACATAATCAGAAAGTTTCTTGACATTGATCACACATTGAACACTAGGGCTGAATTACATCAAAATGATAATTTTAGTGCGGTAAGACCGTATTAATTATACTGGATTAAAATGATATTATCACTTGATAGCAATATCCGTAATGATATCCGGCCTGATGACCGTGCCGAGTGGTGGCGGGTCCATATCGTATAATGTAAAATACTGAAAGATAGGTAACACCGTAAGAACATAAAAAAATAGACTCAACATACTTATTTTTACAATATTTTGCAAAAAGAAAGTAAACCACCGTTACTACATAATGCAAAAATATGTTATATTTTGCGATTCAATAAATATTCATTCTAAAAATAATAATTTAGTGACTACAAATAAGACGTATGTCGCAACTTTGATTTATACGTAATGACATGAAGCACTGTCACTTTCAAAATCCATTAGATGGTACAATACATATGTTTCCGTAACTAACCTAGAATGGAAATTAATTTAATCGCACAATATATTTAAAAGATTGTATGTGTTTTGTGTGGTATAAAAGTGTTACGATACTTCACGGTTAATTTATGTTAGAAAAGTTAATTTAAAGCAACATTGAAAGTAACACTGAATTAACAAGAATTTAGAAATATGTTGAATGTAATGTCTTTAATTACGTCTAAAATACATCGAATTTTAAACGTTTACTTTTCAATAAAAATTTAACCGATAGGGGATACTTTACCTTATATAAGTTCAAAAACTGTTAAATTAACGTTTATGTGTTTATATGGGGGAACTAAAATTTGACTATAAAGCTGTGTTTTGGTTTTGCAACGATTCAATGTTTTAAAAAATTGATAAAGTTTTAAAATTTGATACAATCTGGATAAAGTAAATAAAAAATATATTGCTGTTTATGTGCACAATAAGTTATTTTTAATTTCTAATAGTCTCAGTCTGCACTTACATCAAAAGTTAATACCCCTTAAGGAATGTTTTAATAAAATTCAAAACTGATTTCTCCTTAGTACATACAGGATCAAAGAAAACCAACAGATAAATAAATTTAATTTGGGATCTAGCTCAAAATAATAAACTTAATTTGTATACATTTTGATTAAAACATATTACAGTATCGAAGAAGAAGAAGAGGGAAATAAGCAATTTCATATTCCGAGAATTTAATTATATGTAATTAAAAAAGTTGAAAAGTGATCATATTTCCTGTAAAATTGTATTAAACTGTATGAAAATATCCGCAGGGAAATAATTAAAAACGAGAAATTTTAATTTTCTACAAAACAATAGGTACTCAGGAACCAAAAAAAAACATTACAATTCTGGAAACATTGTCTCAAAATAACAATATTTCGTTATTTCGCAGAAATAACTTAGTCGCTGATAAGACTAATTTTTAATTTTTGACAGTTTTTTATAGAAATGAAAGAATTTTTAAATATTTTTCACAATTCTTGATTCAATTAAAAAAAGAGACATTGTTTGAATGGCAAATGGGCCAAAATTGTGAACAACTCATAATTACTGACAGTGAATAATAAGTCAACAGTGTCCGATAGTGGAAACTGCATACTGCCAAGTTATTTGTTTTATATCAGTTTAGATTTAATTTCTGTTGGCGATTATGTGGGAAATTAAATTTCAGTACAATAATTTGAACTACTTCTGTAGTCACAGATAAGTGATGTGTAAAAAGAAGCGGATATAATTGGATATTTGGCGATTAAAATTGTTGATATCAATCTCTTAATCTGCTAATTTCTAGGTCAGTGAAAGTCACAAATAGGTAGGTAATTCCAAAAACAAAATTTGTATTAATTACATAACATAAAAATAAAAATAAACTTATTATTGTGAAAAAAAAATATAAAGCTCTTTTAAAGCAAACAACTGTGTTTTGTCATTGGATTTTATCCAAATATTAAAGTTGCTGACTGCGGAGTAATGAGTCTGAAACAGAATATGTCAAAAATTTTCGGCCAAGTCTAACTCTTAAGAATTATTTAAGTGAGATCCAATTACAAAAATTGAATTAGTTTATGTTCCATCAATAATTTGAAATTTGTGTAGACACGATACAAATTTATGCGAAATATTCAGTTTGTACAACATGACATAAACTGATTCAATTTGCTACACATTTTTCGCAACTGGTGTTGTGCGTCTTTGATGTGGTGTAAATTATATCAATTGTATGTTTTTCCATCCGAATAAAATCAAAAAATTAGCGCGATTCGTGTAAACACTACAAAATGTGGACAATGTTTGTTGACATTGGCACCGATATTTATCGGTCAATAGTCGTAAATAATTTCAAATGTCCCTCGTTATTTTTCGTGGCACTTCACGCTTTCCTGGAATTTGAATTTAGCCGGCAGAGTCGAAACTTTTCTGACTCGTGTTTCAGACACATGAACTGACTCGGAACGAAGCAAAGTTTGTCTTTAATCCAATTATGTTTCCTTTTGCAGTTTTTTTAATTCAGCTTAATTAAGAAGAGTTCATTTAACTCCTACAAGCTTAATTATAAAATTAGGATATGCAACCAGCAATACAAAAATGAACAGTTATCGCTTTATATGTCTGCAAAAAAACAGTAAATGTCGCTAAATTTGGGCCAAAACAGTTAAAAAATATGAAATCGGATCTAAAAGCGGCACGAGAAATTGTCACAATTATAAGGATTTATCTGAGAATGGTTATCTTTCAGATTTACATAATCGGACCCTATTAGAATTTGTTATCTGAAGATTTACATTTTGATTAGATTTTAGTAGTTTCGCAGCTACAATAATGTTTCTAGCATTCAATTAGTTAAAATTGCTATTTCGTTAGGGATTAATACAATGAATTATTTCCAGTAAGTACTTACTGTTTTAATTTATAATTGAGAATGATAATGAGTAGGTGTAAAATTTAATTCGTTATGTAAATGATTGTAAATTCATAATCCTATTCTGCAGGGAAGCAGGGTTTACACCCGGAAATAAATTGTGTGTTTTTTTTTAATGGCGAACAGTATAAATAATTTATTTCTAATTAGAAACAATGAAACAATAATCATCTAAACAATAAACAAATAATGTTCTTCATTAAAATTAACATTAGCATTAGAACTTATTAATAAAAGTAAAATGTAGTAGAACTGTGAAGTGTTAACAAATTAATACAAATAATATCATTTCCAAAGTGGGATAGCTACTGCAACCATTTTTGTAGAACCACGTTTATGTTCTTTTTATCATTTCTATTGTCCGTTTTTTTGCTCTTCTTATCTCTAAAATACTTCCTGTAAGTGTTTGTTAAATCGCGACCTCTTCTCGTATTTGCTATCAATTTTGTTGATCGGCAATATCATTTGTGACTGTAGGACAGGTTAAAATGAAGGACTGAGTAAGGAATTAAGATAAGTGCTAGCAAAAATCTAAACGAAAATGACATTTTGATTCTTTTTAATCTCCAGTTTCTTATTTGTTTTTTATTTGGAAATTTAAACAGTTCTTATTTATCTATTATGCACGGCAAATACTTTAGAAGCAAAGTCGGGTTAATCTCACTTTCACTCTCGACAACTTCTTCGAAAGTGGCAGTGCTGCACATTCACGCAATAAAACGGCAAGTTCATGTTCCTACTTAAAATAATTAAAAGGGTGGCGGTAGTGTTTATGTCAGATCGGCTGTTTTACACAGTCCAGACTTTCTTGTACAAACATTAAAGCCTGTAACAGGCGAACCGTGCACACACAAAATCGATATTATATCGAATTACCGCAAATGGGCTAAAAATTGAGTTACAGTCCTCTTGGAAGCTTCACGTTTTAAACGATGGTGTGAAGCCCTAAAAGTTTTTGACTTGATGGACAGACAGGTCGAAGAGCCGACAAGATTAACGCTGTTAACACCTACACTAGCATAATCCAGCTGTCAGTTTCGGATTTTGCCCCAGTTTGGTTATTTACGACGAAATCACCGCACTTCATTTAACAATTTTAATTATCTATAGGTAACATGTGGCTGATAATACATCAAGTATTTTCTGATGAAATTCTCTATATTAACAAACTAAACAAGACAAAATTGGTACTCATACACACATATACTTCTTTACATTTTTCTGGTTGTTACAAAAACGAATCACTCCAAACTGTTTAACACGGAATTTCCATTAAGTCTATAATAATAAAAGCTTTCATCGATAATCCTTTTTACCTGGCAGGATTGTTCTTGACGCGTACACGTTATTTTCCTCAATTTTTTCCGGCGAGTGTACTTCCCAGCTAAAAGCTAAGCTTTTGGATCTTCCACAGCATAATTGAAATAAAATACGCAATGTGTTATCAAAGACAATTTAATTGTCATTAAAATTTTCGGTTTCGACCTCCTGAAGCTGCAGCAATTGCGGTCTCGTGATGTTTTTTTGTGGTTGGTGGCTGCCGACATTACGTGAGGGACAATGAAGGTGGGTCATTACAAATGTCGATGCAGGCAGAGTGTCGACAAAGAGCTCGAAGCTATTGACGCATCGTTTTTATATTATTCTGAATAATGGTTTGGAGTTTATTAATGTTTTTTGTGTTTGTGGAATATTTACGTTTTTTCAGATTTTAACATTACTCAAATTACTGTCGAAATAACCTTGATTTGTATTTCATGATTAAAAATTGCACAAAATTCAACCGTGGTAGTGGCAGCTAGTTAGGAAATGTTATAAGAAAATAAAACTCTATAGAAATACATTAAATTCATGAAAATATTGAATATAGAGAATTTCATCATTGGTAATCGAAAAGTCAAATCCATAAATTTAAGTTTTTGTTTCCCTTTCAAAATAAGCAAACATTTTTTAAACCAAACAATCCATTATCTAGAAAGGTGGAGCTGTAGACAGGAATAATGAAGTCAGTTATGACAGTTTTTGTCTTGACTGCAGTTCAGCTAATTTAGCGGATAGAATTGTAACTCAATCTCCCACACACCCTTAATTGAAAAATGTTCGTTTTATTAAATTTTATTGAACTTCTAAATTAATTTCTTTAAGGATTGAATCAGCCCGAATTACGCCCACCTAATTCAACCATTTTATCCGATTCTAGTGAACATGGTCTTGTGAAGAAATTCTTGTAGGTATATTTAAGTCCGATAAAATAAATAAGCAGTCTGCCACTGGAAACCGCAAGAAACGACCGCAATCATGGCGAATATTATGGAGGGAATGAAAAGAAAACAACATTTGATTCGAGGGAGTAAATAGACCGGTAGAAACGAGTTTGTTGATTTAATAATGGACACTCTGTATACGCCTGAAGAACTCGCAGACCATGAAATAACAGAAATACAGGTGATCAGTTACACGAATTTAAAGGAGACAAAGTTAATAAAATTTCATTTGTCGGAAGAAATGAAGGAATTACTCACACAGATTGTTCTGTGTTTGTTACAAGTAAAAAGGGGATTTCATAGCTGGAAAAATTAATAAGAACGTCACTTGTTTTTCTCTTTTTTTGCAGGACTCCGGTTGAACTTGCGTTATTTCCAAGTTCGTGAACTTGTTAGTGTGGTTGAAAAGTTTCGTTCACGTGTGATGGAGAAAATCCATATTTTTTCGTTTCTTCTCCTGCACTGACCCTTCAGTGAAAATTTATCAATTTACATAATAAAACTGCATACGTGTTTGGGGAATAATTTATTTCGACCCGACGAACTTTACCATCGCATACATGCATGATATATATTTTGTATGTTTTTGCCCCTCTTGGCAGCCTCTTCTACTTTCTTGAATTTATAGAATCTCCGGCGTAGAATTTTTATATTAGGCCATATATCTCCCGGTTCAAAGACTCCAAACTCGAAAAAAGTGATCGCTTCCAATTACCGTTACCTAATTCCGGATGAAATAAATCTCGTCGAATTATTATTATTCACAACTCGCGGTCTTGAAAACCCTCCAAATAACAGAAAATAAATTTCTTCTGATATGTCCGGATTTCTACCATTTTTCGAGAAAATACGAGACGCCATTAATTCTCTCTGCATCGGGGATGTGTGTTACGCCACCAGAATCCGACCGGCATTAATTTCGCGATAAATTATTTAACGTTATAAATAAATTTAAATGTTTGAGCGCTGCGAGGATAACACGAGACAAATCGGCGATGTTATTTCTGTCAAAATCTCTTTCGGTGCCCATAAGTCTGTCGACCGTATTAAGACAAATTCTGGCATTAAATAAAATAAATATTCTTAGTGTCGAAAAGGTCTGCTCTTTATCGATTTATAAGACAGGGGATGATGTAATTTGGACGAAATGCTACATGCTGTATTTCACACATTATCGACTCCGTCGACTCTCAAAATGAAAATGTCAAAAATCGAATAAATCTTATGTTCTTATTTCTAGCACGTGCCCTCGCAATTGCACAGTTCCATCACAGATGTGGCACGTGGTTATTTGAAAACAAATGGTAGCACGACTAAGACTTGCAAATTACTATTCTTCTATCCATGAGCTTTCAAAAATCAGTTATATCTGGAGAGAGGATTTATATGCACTAAAATTCTTCAAAACATGCACCGTTTCATGTAAAAACTGAAAATTAAAAAAAAAGTTGTAATTGCTTAACAAATTTAATATTACATAGGATCAGCTCTTCCATTTGGATTGTAATTCTCGCAGTATTTCTCTGAAAGATTTAAAATTGTCGTTCTGCAATTTTTTAGCGGAATATTTACACTGAGCATAGCCTTAACAAAATTTTGAATTAAAATCTAGCTGTTTCATGTTTTTGAAGCTGAATTAACGTTACATATCTTTGAAACCACAGTACTTTTCTTTGAGCATGGCGGTCCCGACATGCTTGTGTAACATTAAATTTGACTTCGCTTGGTATTTTCTGGAATAAAATATATCATTTGCTAAGTATATTAAAAGGTAAAAAAGCAAATTTAAGACTTTAACTTACCGCTCTGCCCCAGGCTTTGTAGAAAACTTTCTAGAACCAATTCGAAATAATTCTTTGATTCCTTTAGGCATCTTTCAATTTAAAGTTAATGTTAATTCCAGATCAACTTTTGACTTTTTCCTAATCTGGATCCCTTTTATTGTTGTTAAACTTGAGATTCAGTTTGTATATGAATTTCAGTTGTAAACACACATAAACCTCAAAAATTTCGTATTCTCTAATTGTGACATTTCACTTAATTGAAAAGACATCATGTCGATCATATTATCGAGAAAAAACCCTTTTATAGGATCAAATGTCTCGGAAAACGACCACCGAGATCTAAGGAAATGATGTCAAATATTCGTTCACTTAAAAAAAGAAACGAAATATTCCCATAATAACGTTTTAGGACGTGATAAATTGCTTCCCTGATATAATTTTACTGCTACAGATATTTCGATTGAACCATTTTCTTAGTTGGCACTTTCTCATTTTTATTTCTAGATGCTTATCTAAAGCTCTTAAAAAAATATTATAATATATCCAGAACGAGCTTTCAGGCTAGATTGAATACAGTCTGGAGCTTTGGTTTTATCCATCAATTTCTTATTCTTGCACACAACATTTAATTTATTCGATCGGAGGAGTGAACTCGTCTTTAAATAACTATCAGATCTTTGATTTATGGATTTCAGTTTGGATGAATTATGACTACATCGAATTCAGATGCTGTCATGTGACACCATTAGCCAATCACATGCGACCTAAATGGTGGTGTAATTAATGGCCCAAAGTCCCGGATAAATATTTTTACGGAATCGAAGTATTAGTTTTTGTCGAGAAGATGGAGGCGAAATAGGCGCGATTCCGCCAAGGTGTCGGTTTTTTTAAGCACAGGGCTGGACTAAAATTTTTCCGTATAACCCGGTCTTTGAAAGCTCACGTACTTCATTATGTCGGCAATAGATGTCGGCTGTCGCAGTAATTATCCTAGAGTGGCGGACATTTCACTTCGTTATTGTAACAACGCAAAGAAAAACATCGCGCGAAATTTTTTCGAGTGTTCGCTTTTCAAGTATTTATGTTTAATTAAAAAGCTCCCTGCAAAAGCGGTAAAACAACAGCGAAATTTTCTTAACAAACAAAACATTTTTCAAGTCGGCCCGAAAGAAAATAATCAACGCCTCTGAAATAATAACTTTTTCATGTTTTCCAGGTACCAACAATAAAACCTCCGGCGGTGAGTCATGCCAGTGAGGGAATCCCCGCGAAGCACGCATCAGAAAAGAACCGTCAAGTATTAAATCAACACACCGTAACAAGAAACTGTGATAGATGCCAGGATGGAGAACCGAACAGTTTCCGATCACAACATGTCCAACTTCCACGAGATCATCGAAAAGAGCAAAGACATCGACCCAAAATTGTTCGACAGGTACATCACGAACAGGGCCATCGATGAACCCGCCTGTACGGCCCTCATAGTCATGTACAGCCTTCTCATTATTTTAGGAGCTTTAGGGAACACATTGGTGGTAAGTTGAAATATCATAATGGTTAAAAGGAACACAAATACCATCCCATTTTCCATGTCACTTTGTTATAGACTCATTTACAGATTTTGTTCCATTTATTAAAAACTTAAATTCTTTAGAATTAGAATCAACTGTTCAGGATAAGATTAAACTGTTAATTACTAACTGCCACTACAAGAAAACTGTACTTAAATAATTGTTTAAGATTCCTGCATTTTATACAATGTTGTAATCAAATGACAGTAGCAACTTTTCTTCAGGAGGCTGAAAAAACCTATGGATCGATTTAAAACAAGTTTATAAGATTCAAGAGCCGAAACCAGTTGTAGTCGAAGAAGAAATACCCAATTAAACATGAACGGAGCAAAGATTAAAAATATTGTTGGCATCCTCGCTGAAATTTCGAGTTTTATTTGATGTTTATAGAGCCCTTATTGTTGGTTTTGCGATGGCGGGATCCAATTCGATTAGGGGTTGAGCACCAGATCTTTATCTTTGACACAAATCATTACTATTAAGTGTTTTGATAATGGAAGCGATTTGCAGTTTCGAGGCACCATCTCCTCCCCGATTTCGCTCACAAATGGCTTTAGTGACACCATAAATGAGTGAACGTTTTATAGGGCATAAGATAAATATATTACCCCGTTTAAACGCGGCTGTTTGGTGAAAAAAGCTGCTATCTCGACGTTACACGATATTTTGCATTTTATTAACTGTATTTCTGATTTTTACGAATTGTTTCAACCTCACGTAGGAAAAAAATTTGAACTGAACCAGTACACAATGGAGTTCTGTTGTTTCCATTGGGGTAAGTAACAATTATGGTTTGAAGTTATAAAGTTTGTTAAATTAGTTAGTGATCATCCAACTTTATCTGCACTTTTCTTAACAAGTTCTTGAAGTTTTTTCTAATTAACCCTTTCAGTGTCTCGACTCGCCCATTTTCAGCCATAATCGGTGAAGAAAGTTGTTTTTGCACCAACTTAAACATTATTAGTTATCAAAATCTCACAAAGTTTTATAATGTTCAGAATCGAAAAGCTTAGTCCACAAGTCCTACATCCTACACCCACTACAAAACTGCAGTTTCGTTCAAAATATTAATTGTAACTCGAGGAAATTTGTTTAAAGAATCTAAAGGTATTTGTTTGTCCTCTAGGATAAATGATGATGAATACTGATTTAATGTGAAACAAACCAGCATTACAGTACGAAATTGGTTTAGATTTAGTGCTGTGATAACTCAAAACATGTCGTATCTATATTTCACAATGGTCAATAAAGATTAATAATCAGATTACTTTGATTGTAGGCAGCCATGCAGACAACAACTGTATAACTTTACGACACCCCTCATAATTCATAATTCGAAAATGTTAACCTGAATTCTGCAGGTCGACTGCCAATCATTACGAGGTTTTGAAGTTGTACAGACGTACACAAAAAGACATGAACAGATATTGAAGTCATTTTTACGACATTTGCTTCATTTAAATTATTTCACTGAGAAGTATAAACTAATTAATTTCTCAATGATAGTCAACAAAGAAGAAATAATATTTACAAAAAGATGAAGAAATACTAGAAAGAGAAAATATTTATTGATAATATTGTAATAAATAAAGAAGCAAGAGAAAAATATTCACTTCTTAAGTAGAACTGACCTGACCTGACCTGATCTGATTATAACCTACTTTGACTTCCTGTCAAAAAAATCAGTTACAAAAAAAAACATAGTATATAGTAAAGAAAGCAGGGACCACTGGTGGAATATCGACTGTAGATTTGAAAAAACAGAAACAATTGAAAAAAGGCCAAAAACAGAGTTAGATATTATACAACAGAAGAACAACAGATTATAAATATAAAATCAGAAGTGGAGGTATAAAAATATATCAATAAAGAGAGGAAAGTTAAAAGTAAGGAAATAAGAATAAACCGTATGTGGCTGAAAAGAAGAATTTGTAAATATATTCCAGGTAATAAATTCAAGGAAAAAAGAACAACATCATTGGAATACAACAGTAATATAAATTAAGAAACAAATATTAGGATTTAAAATGAAGAAAGAATCTATTTAGTATCGAAAATGCAAAAATGGAACACATGCAATGGATTGATTTTTATGTACAAACTAAAATATTGGAATACAAATATTCAAATAAAAATATAAACTAATTTATACTAACACAAGGTGTAGGTAAAATTTTGTTGTGATTGGTTATATGCCATTCGCACGTGAGACCTTTGGTAATGTTTTACACATAAAACTACATAAAAGAAATAGAATATACTTTA
>QDEB01018517.1:0-13571 GCA_004193795.1 Asbolus verrucosus | reverse complement strand
TACAATTTCCAAGTTGTATCACAATTTACAAATTACAATACAATAACTTTAAAATATAATCTCAAAAAATGACAGCCTTGCCATCATAAGACATACGTTTTTAATGTCATGACCCACTTGATAGAAAGACTTTTGGGTCGCTCGGTATTTAAGCATATTCCTCTATGACATAGCCAAGAAAGTGACAGATGACAAATGTAATATACGTTGCTTACTGCCTTGAAATTTATTTGCTAAATTAAGGTGTGAATGTCATTGCGCAGACGTCATTTCTATGATTATGTCTACCTTTTTTTTTCAACGTGAGTGTTTTTCTTTATTTTTTGGTTTCTTTTTTATTTTTTTGCACCCTTTTCTCGACTTAAGCTTATTACAAAAATGGATGTTCCTTAACTTTCTTTAAATCTACATTTAGATGCTTCTGATTTTGCAAAATTAGAAATTTGTATGTCTTGTTAAAATATTAATTATTAACGTGATACTTTCTTCGCAATTTGGAAGATAATTCAGTCTGTAAAAGTCGGATGTGGATGTCCGATATTTATATGATTTTATTTGTTGCTAGTTCTAATAAGGCACTTAAATGTTTTAAGTAGCAGAGCCGTAAAGAATGTTTAATTTAATAATATAATTTTGTTATTGATTCGATTTTGAATAGTAGAGGAAAGAACGAACTAGTTTCTTATTTTAAATCCAAATTCTTAATTAGTTAATTGGTTAGGAAGAATAGGTTAGGAAGAACGTTTTAAAAGTCATTAAACTTTTAATTATCTCGCTTTTCGCGTAAACTTTAAAACATCATTATTTATCGGTTTATAATTTATATCGATTATCACCCGGTTAAAAACTGGTATCATTTAAATAATTTTAAATTAACGTATCTGAAATGTTTTCGATATTCGATTCTTTTAATAACAGGTTTAAGTAAAATCAGATTACTGTTAAAGAAAGAATTCATTGAAGTAAAATTAACAATTCTTAAAATAACAACACTGCCCTAATGTTAGAAATTATTTTAATATTTCGATTACAGAGAAATAAACAGAGCAAATCCACGAAATATTTTAGAAACAATTCTATGTTTATCCAAAAATTTTTGTCTTGTAATTTGTATTATTCATTTAAATATGTAGAATTAACATTTCTTCGATTAGGATTAAAGTTCTGCAACACACTCCTCACCCGTAATTTATGTATTGCATACCTTTCAGTCACAATAAATGTATTACAGTACGGTCCATGACAAACTCATCTCCCATCGGCACGTCCTGTTGTTTGCATTTATTTTTAGTTTTATGGCGCCTGCTGTAAAATACTTAAATGCAGTTAAGTTATAATTGCACTATATCTTTTGGCGCATTATAATATCACATTTGGTTGTAAAACTGCCATTAGTACATTCTAATGTACCTACCTATGCTACTGTTATTGAGGTATTATACCTACACTTCCTTTCAAGTGTGATTATTTGGTTGCCTGAAAACAAGGGGCTTCGAGATAATGTAATTTAAAATTAAAAAATTATCATAAATCATTAATACATAATGCATCCATAACAAATTTTGTGTGTCCAATCAATTAAAATTTTATTGAAAAATGGAAAAAATATACACAGCACAAAAACAAATGTTTTTTTCTAAAGAAAAGACATCGTAAACTCCAATCGCTTATTTTCAAAACTTTTCTGCAACACTGATCAATATTACGGCAGTAACGCTTCTAATTCATTAAATTCTTGTTTAATGATCTTTCAAATATCCAAATATTGATTCCAAAAGCTCTTGCCTAAATCTTTCTCCGTTAATAGTTTTCTTAATAAGAGGGCCCATATATTGGTCTATGAGGAACTACCAATCACAATCCAACTTTTAGGAAATGTAAAGGTATTTCAATAAAAACATGCGGGTTTTTGAAAGAACAGATTCTGAAATTTTGTGAATTCACATGGTGGGACAGATGAAACCAGACTAGTTATTTTATAAGGATGCATGGGTAGCTTTGTTTTAATGATTGTTTGACATGTGCCAAGAGGTAGTTCCAGTTGTTGAGATAAACTTGTTAAAGATGTTTGTGGGTCGTACTTCAGTTCTCTTAAATCCTCAACAACTTCCTCAAATACTGGACGCCTTCCAGTGGATTTTCCTTTATTTACACTTTCAGTTAGAACAAATCTNNTCATTATTGTTGAATGTTTCATTTTAATAATAAGATATTACAATAAATGTGTCCTATTTAAAAATAAAATTAAAATGCTCTTTTGCTGCCTTAACTAACTTAGAAAATCGTAATTTACACTTTTAAAAATTATAAATAATGTAAACAAGTGTTAGACATCAAATGTCAAATTTACATTTAACACACGTTCACAAATTGGAAGGCGTCAAATCTATACGTATATGTATAATAACTTACAGCCAATTACGAGATTAGAAACATTTATAGTAACCCTGTATAACTAATAATTTGATTCATTTTATTTCCAAGAGTTTTAATTTCTCTGCTCTGTCCTTGTTACGAGGATCATGTAAAGTACGAAAATATGGAACTATATATAGATCCATTTGTTGTTCTATTTGCTATTTATATATAATTTCAAAAAAGAATGATTTATCTTTGCGGAGGAATCAACAGTTAATTTTTTAATTTCATATCGATTAGCAATAAATATCATTATTAGATAACTATTGAGTGACGCATCAGAAAAAAATAAAATTAATGGTTTCATTTACTAATCGCATTATAAATTACTGCCTCAATCCATGTACCTACTCCATCGTAGTATAACAGGCTGAAGAGATAAAGGAATGTTTGGAAATTTTTCTTTAAATGATTGAACTCTTGGGGGTCCTTTTAAAAATATATTTTACATTATTAACATAAATGAGTGTTCAGTACAAGGAATGAATGAAATTCAGTTGCACTTCCTTCTTAAGCTGTAGATGATGGTTTAGAAACAAATCTACTTATCTCTCTTTTCTAAAAAAAACAATTTATAATATGTTGACGGTATTTACATAACATAATTTTGAGAAAATCCTAAAAACTGATAAAACATTCAAAATGTGAAGCCGACGGTGAAAATATGCAAACACGCAAACTGATAATTAATCTTAATAATTTTTAATTAATATAATTCGTTCACATACTAAATATAAACATATATATGAAAAAAGTAACGCAATACAGATTTCATAAAATCCCTTCTTCACATATAGTTCTTCACATTTTGGTTCGCAAAATAAAAAGGTAAGAAATTCTAGAAATCTTTTAATAATATTATTATTCATTAAAAGAGAAAGCATTTTTAAAATTCTATTTTAAAATGTAAGTTTTTCATTCATTATATACTTTATCGGGAAATACTCAGTTGTAAAGCTTCTAATTATACATGTATCAGTGATTATTTAATTTTACTTTGTCTAAAAATAAAAAGTTCATTTGTTTTTCCATGCCACTCATAAATTTACTTCATTTATTTTTCTTACTTTACAGGAAGGTAACCATATTTCACACAAACTCATAAATTTAGTGCATTTTCTATAGTTAAGCTATTGCTTACTTTATTTTAACAAATTAAGTCAAATGGTTTCAAAAATTTCATTTATCTTCATTCAAATTAGTATTCTTTCATGATTTAACGTTTGCGACTTAATAAAAAAAGTTAAAATGAAGAATAAAAATCAAATTTAGTTTTTAATAAAGCATTTCTAAAGTAGTTTTGGCAACCTGAAAGACAAAGTTCCAAAAAAATTGATTTTAAACAATAACAAAGTTAATAAAAATCAAATTAATTTTTTTCCTCTCATAAAAATCTTATTAACCAGTGTAATTTATGCAAATATCCTTATATCTTTATTTATAATAAAAATAAAGATTATGGCAACGAGAAAATATTACATTTTATATAATTATAACAACTTTGAGCTAAAGGAAACAATTAAGTACTGACGTTGCAATTAAAAAGGAAATCGTCGCTTCTTTAGATACCTCAATTATTTCAAAATTTTCAGAAAATTTTGATATTTTACATTTTATTGAGTGGGGATATGCCTAACCTGAGAAGGCCTTTCTATGGGCTTATTTAATATCAATGAATCGTTGCGCAAAAGAAGTTCTAATTAAATTAAGTTAAAATTATAAAATTATCATCGATGAAATTTGTTAGACCTACATATTAGATAATTGTGCGTACGCTGCAGTTAAGTATGTTGCCTATGTTCAAGCATACAATGAAATTAATTATTAGAATCATGATTGTTTAAACGACAGATGGCACTTCAAATGTTTGGATGGTTTGCTACTCTCAATTTTTATATTTTTTGTTAATATGTGCGTACGTACATATAAGTCGTTTTCGTAAGACAGAAACTTTGCTTTAATATGGACCAACCCTTAAGTAAATAATTCTTATTTTATCTCAATATAAAATGTTTAGTGCTTGCGAAAAATTTCCCCAAAATAATTTTCCACGAACAATATTTACGCATGAAATTATTTTTCCTAGTCCAAGTAGATATACGATTGATTCCACTGATTTATGATTTTATTGCCTACTAAAAATCTATAAAAGATATTCACATTTTAAATCACGTAAATGTACGCAGCAAGGACAACTATTTGTTTGATTTGAAACTTAGAAAATAAAAAGCGACTTTTGAAGCCTTCATTGAAGATAATTTTTGTAAAAAAACTATGAACAGCCACAACCGTTATGATCTAATATACAGTGTGGAAACTATTTATGGAATAAATTCAGTTATTTCAAAACGAATGATATTTATATAAAACGCTAAAACAGATAAACTTTTATTTAAAATTCCCCTGTTTTTAAGTTGCTATACCTATATGTAACGTCATCCCCTTTTGAAATATGACGTCATATGCCTTTTTTTTAATATAATGTTTAGTTTTTTACTTGCTTTTAAGATAGCACCTTTAAAGACCTTTTTAATGAACCCACACTTGTTACCCCTATTTTTAATAGTTCTTGAGATTTTTACATTTTTACGCTCGAATAAAATTGTGCACACAATTATAAAAATGTCAAAAGTTGCTGATTGTTTCTTGTTTAAACCAAAATTCTACTACTGTTCGTGTAATTCTTATCNNTACCTTTTCTACAATACATTTCAGCTTAGTTAGTAGTTAAATCTGTTGTTGTTTTGCTATTTTACGGTACGGTTGTATGGCTGATAGCATTTTGTGAAGCTACTTGACGTAACGTAGATTTTTGATTTTCTTCAGTATTCAGGGAAATGTTAATTTTGGTATCGTCGTGAACAAACGTAGGGTGTCTTTGCAAAGGTTTCACATGACCAATCTCTCGAAACTGTACTTCAATTTTGGACACTGTTCCTTGTAAAATGGGCGGTGAGTCAGTGTGTCTCTCTAGGAATATCTGAACTACCTCGAATTGATTCCTACATCTGTCTCTATATCCGATCATCATGAAAATTTCAATTCATTAAAAAGGCCTTTAAAAGTACTATTTTAAAAGTAACTAAAAAACTAATCATTCTATTAAAAAAGGCATATGACGTCACAGCTCAAAAGGGGATGACGCCATATATGGGTATAGCAACTTAAAAACAGGGGACCTTTAAATAAAAGTTAACCTGTTTTAGCGTTTTATACAAATATTATTCGTTTTGAAATTACTGAATTTATTCCGTAAGTAGTTTCCACACTGTATACAGGGTGTCTTACTCAAATAAACATTTGTAAATAATTCTAGAATTTCGTAATTCATCGAAAAACATTTATTCTAATTTCGGTAAGCGATATAAGAAATCTGGCACTAGTGTTTGTAAAATAGAATTCACATTTGGATGGCGATAAAGTCATAGCACGTATCACATTGTCTAAACAATTCAATTCAATAAGAATTTTTAAATTAACACACAATAATAACGAAAGGCGTCTTTTATTTTGTATCACTTTCAGTTTTCTACATCACTTCCGGTTTAGCTAAAAGTGATGTCATCCTTCGATTTTGAAAATGCAACAGAAAACGACGTATAAACGCGTGAAATTTTCGTCGAAGAATTAACGATCTTTTAAAGTAGGTTTATAATCCCACAATCAAAACTGTAGTGTGACTCATAAGAAACTCCTAAAAATTTGATGTCACTTTCTTTTATTATTATTAATGATTGTGATTTTGCAACTAGGAAAAAAAATCGACGATAAATATTGAAATAATTCTTTGTTAACCTCCAAATGTGTTTCAAGATTTACGAGAGAGGATGTTGTTGACCAATTCACAAGGTGAACACATCAATTAATCTAACTACTTCAGGTTGAAAAATCTTACCTGAAATCGCGTAATTAATGTTACTTATTATTGGAGAATAACAAGAAGAGAAAATCCATCCAGAATACTTAATTGTTAATTAAATTCAACTTCCTCAAGGAAACAACAATGAAAATGACTGTAGTTCCCCAAATTAAACCACTTTCCCTCTCGACTGTATGAATTTATCAATTAATTTACGTTAGTCACTTTTGGTGAAACTGGAAAAATTCTCGTTACTTCGACTTTATATTATTTATAGTTGTCATTGCCAATTAGACCGCAAGCCTCCATAAATTACTGTTATTAAAACGAACGTGGTGTTCAAAGTATTGCATTTCCATCCAAAATTATTTTAGTACACGTAATTATTTGCACTTTTATAAAATTTAATCCTTACTTCGTCAGCACGCGATCGATACTTGTCCACCAGTCAATTCACTTTCGACTGATTGCTACTTAGAATTTTCCCAATTTGAAAATTACAGCAACAGTTCGTTATGGAAGAGAAATTTCCAATTCAATATTTTCATTGCATGCTGTACCACCGTTACAAAATCATTTTATATTGTGTCGTGTAGCAGGAAATTCCCTTTCACGCAATTCTGATATTATCCATTGTCTCATAAAAACCGTCGTCATAATGAAAGTTTTCAATACGACGCACGATTGGAAATATTCAAGTTATTTATTTTGAGAAACATAAGTCACAAAGTAACTAATTTGGCATTCTATAAATAACGAACAAAGTGTGTGTATCAAAATAAACAAAGATTTATTATGGACATCAACGTAAATAATATAATTCTGCTATTATTCATTGTCTTTTAAGAAAGTCATCATGATGAAAGTTTTCAATAAGACGCACGATTGGAAATATTTAAGTTGTTTATTTTAAGAAACATAAGTTACAAAGACACTAAGTAACTAATTTGGCATTTTATAAATAATGAACAAAGTATATTTATAAAAATAAACAGAGATTTATTAAGAACATTAACATAGATAATATAAATAGTTACAAGATATACAGAAGGCACACATAGTGTGGATCACTGAGTTCTTAATTAATAGTGGTCGATGTGGTGGTGGTAGTGGTCGTGGACGGGAACAGCCACTGGTACTTTGACTGGTACAGCTACTGGTTTTTCCACTGGGACAGCCACTGGTCTTTCAATATGGACTGGGTAAGGCCTGTCCACGGCGATCTTGACTGGGTATGGTACTGGTTTCTCCACAGCGTATGGTATATGTTTTACAACTGGATAAGGGGCGGGTACTGGTACTTTCACTTCGACAGGGTATGGTTTAGGTACAGCCACAGGCACTGGTCTGTCGACGGGAACCTTAACTGGGTAAGGCACAAGTTTCTCCACTGGTACGTGCACTTGTTTCTCGACAGTGACTGGGTAAGGTTGAGGTACATGTACTGGGTAAGGCCTGTCAACTGGTACTTTAACGGGAACAGGTACATGTTTCACAACTGGATAAGGTTGAGGCACGTGAACTGGTACCTTCACTGGAACTGGTACTGGTTTTTCGACGGGGTAAGGTTGTGGTACTGGTACCTTCACTGGGTATGGAATATGTTTTTCGACTGGGTAGGGTTGTGGTACCAAAACCTTGACGGGGTAGGGCCTGTCGACTGGTACTTTTACTGGTACGTGTACGATTCTCTCGACTGGGTAGGGTTGAGGTACTGGAACTGGTACTTTGACTGGTACTTTAACAGGGACAGCTACAGGTTTCTCGACTGGGTAAGGTTGAGGTACTGGTACTTTGACTGGGTAAGGTACGTGTTTGGTGACTGGATAAGGAATGTGTTTTTCTACTGGATATGGTACTGGAACGCCTTTGACTAAGGTGATGGTTTTTTCGATGGCTGTGGTGTGACCAAGATCGATTGGTCCAAGACCATATCCTCCGATACCTACAGCTCCAAGTCCAAGAGAATATCCTCCATGTCCTCCTTGTCCTACCAAATATCCATGGTCGATGTCACTTCCGTAGCCATACCCCAAACTGAGTAATCCACGTTTGGTTTGTTTCTTGTCAGAAAGAGATTTATCGGTCTTCTCCTCTGCCTCGGCTTTTACAGCCACTGCAGCTAGGACTAAGAGCGATAAAAAGAGCTGAAAATGAAAAAAATCCAAAATTATTTCCACGAAAAATTTACAATTGGCGGTGTAATAATCCATTAAGCACTTGAACACTGTTTCACTGTATATCACCAATCACTAGAAACTCACCAAAGGTTTCATAGCAGAAGACATGAGAGTTCTGAGAGTTCAAGAACTGAACTGTATGATGTTTGGGGGCCTTCAGTCACTTTTATATCTCGGTGAGACTTTCGCTAGGTGGGCGACTCACCACCGCTGCTGCACCACATTGTGCAAAAGTCTTCTCCCTCCGAAAGCGCTCCGGTTCATAGTTGAGAAAGTCCATTTTCAGACACATGCAGGAGGCCATGCCTAGATGTCCTTTACGTAACATTCAAGTATGCATTTACGCGTCAGTTGGCACTCGAACGTCTACTTGTCGTAATTAATATCTTTGTAAAACATCGAAACGAATCCGATTGAGAAAGTGTTAAACTTAAACGGCCTTAAACTTGTGCGCTATTCTCATTGCTCAACATTGCGCGATGGTTCTCAAAATAGTTGCATTCTTCCTTTCAGGTACTTCGTCAGCACGTTATTGCAGTTTCAGCTCTACAGGGCGCTGTGCAGGGCCGCAGGGCAGTATGACTCCAACAACTTTTCCAGGCCCTTGCACAAGTGCGACATCTACAGGAGCAAGGAGGCGGGACGAATTTTAACGTAAGTTACAATTTTTAAATTATTTCAAATTAAAATTAATGATTAAAAATAATTATATTTTACATAAATATTTATTCATTATTAGCATATGTCAGTAACTAATTACAGTTATTAAGAACAATTTTATTGAATTAAAAAAATACCAAAATCTAAAATAAAAAGAATTGCAATACAAGATAAATGTTAAATGTCAGTGAAGCAGTTCGCTAATAAACCAGTTCTTTTTCTTTAATTGGGTGTAAAATTTATTCGCAAAAACAGTAAAATTTGAGGTCAATAATTTGCATTTAAGATATTTATGAGTGCAAATTTATTAATCATCATTATTTCCGCCATTATAAACATGCACTAGAGAATCCAGATGTTTTTTAACAAGCAAAAAGAGTTAATTATTAAAAATATAAGATGCAGTTGTGAACTGAAGTAAAAAATAATAATTGCTGACGTTTAAAATGAAAAAATTGAAAAAATTATAAACTAATCATTATAAAAAACAATGGATTAACAAAATTAAAACAAAATTAAATCATTTTGAAAATAATAAAGNNTTGCACCGCTTCTGATTAAAATTAATCATTGGTTAGATCTTTTAGAACTGTTTTAGAAATAGTTTTAAAAAAATTGTTAAGAAATTTAATAACTGATTGAGGTTAATCAGAAATAGTGCAACTGGTCCTAAGTGCTTTATCGCTGTCTATTTAGAGTGACATTTAGCAAGTTAAACAAATTTTTGATTTAAGCTTGTATAACACAAGACTAAATTTAGTAGTACATTTTATAAAAAATACGAAAACTCTGTTGATATAGCTTAAACCAATGTGTACGTAAATATTTCTAAGTTTTGTTTGTAGAATTCTTTAAAATTTGGTATCTCACAATTTGATAAAATTATAATATGTTGCAATAATCAAATATTTTATTGGATGGACTCTTTATTGATCATGATTGATTTCTAAAAAGTAATTAAGTATTTTAATTTTTAAATTTTTTTTCTAGTAATAAATTGTTTTTAAATAAATAATTACTTTTACACTTCTCTTTAAAAATAAATTTAACATAATTTATGAAGACTAGAGCATAATACTTTAAAAAGAGTTTTTAAGATGATTTTGATTTAAATGAACAAAAGCAGTGGAAAATATTGTTGAATTTTTTATAGATTATATCCAGTAAAACATTTAGTAAAGAAAAGAAAATAAAAAACTTTTTTCTTAATAACAAATTCAAAACAGAAAAAAAATATCGCAAACCTTAGTTAAATAAAGAACGAATTAACACTGACAACTATTTTAAGAATGATTTTGTCAATAAATATACAGGATGTCTTATAATAACTTCATTTTTTTTGTAACATTACAAAAAAAAGTAATACAACTCCTTCTTTTGGGGGCTGTAATTTAGAAAAAATGTATATGAAGCATCCGTCTTGTTTTTCCAGGTTATATCTTCTGGCAAAGCATTGACGCATAATTATGATACTCCTTGTACAAATGGTGATAGTCTTTTAAACTTTATGATCATGTTTGTGTAAGGGTGACCCACTTGTTTGATACTGTATTAAAATTTTTAAGTTGGTACCAAAAGAAATTTTAGTTTCAAAGCAACACAAAAAGAAGTTAAGATGGACTGTAAATTAAAAGTAATACAAAACTTTTAAAACTGCGCCCTCAATGAAACATGAATGTGTTGCTCATAAAATTTTCCCCATATAGAAAATTTTTTTCTTTATTATATTTTTTATTTTTATTTCATTTGGCTGATTATAATAATTATGTTTTAATCTTGAAAACCATACACCGTTCTCTTTCTTTCTTGTACTGTTAAGTAATACTGATTTTAGAATTGGTTTGTGGGATAATAAAACATAACAATTATTATTATATACAAAAAAAAGAAATACTTGTCATTAAAAAAAAATGACTAAATTGTTTACATTTTTTAATATTTATTCATGTGGAACTGGCATCCTATAACAATAGGAACAATGACTGACACAATATTACAACTCAGGATATATTAAATTAATAAAAATAGTTCTAAACGTGGAAAGTGAGTGAGAATGCAACCTTGATCAAGTCAAAATAGGCAATTTTTTATTAATGTCATGCAGAAATAAATTTAATTTTCATGTTTTAGTCAAAATATAAATTAGTGTGCTTAAAATTTCAAATATGGTAATACTGATTGACGTTAACATTTATTTTATGAGCGAAATACCCTTGATCATCCTTGATTTAAGTAGGTAATGGTAACTTGTCGGATCATTGACATTTTTCTTAAAAATTGCCTATTTTAATTTCATATATATGTATTTTATTTACATTTCGAACGTAAGTGTTTTTTAATAAATTAAGTCAAGAAACAAAGTTGCAAGCTTTCAGTTTCTTATATCAAAGATTTGCATCAGCATAGTCTCAGAACAATTATTTTATTGCTGTAATATTATAATTTGATTTTTTAACATTAAAAGAAGTAATTGTCATCCATGCACCAGTAGCAACGACGTCTGCATTCAAATATTATTTCGAAAAAATTTTTGGTTTTTCATTTCTTAATTAATTAGTCTTCTATAATGATCCTCAACCTCATTTTTTACAATTAAATAATAAAATAATCTTATACTCTTGTTGCACCGTGGATTTTATTTAATCAAGACATGAAGGTACAATTACAAGCCGAACTCATTCATAATTAAAACTGTCTGAAAACTCATTATATTGTTGTTGTGTAGAATCATTACCAAGAACTTGTTTTCCCAAAATACTTTCGTGGCTTTCCCACACAGAATCTCAACTTTTACTTTTCGGCGACACCTTTAAAACCATTGTTTTGATTCTTGTTTACATATTACGCATTTTTAAAACTATGTGAACTTTGTAGATGAGAAGCTTGTTTACGTTAAGAAATGAATGAGTTACTGATATAATCTGAATAATTCAATTTAAAGGTTACCATCTTCAAACGTCAAACGATATCGTCAATCTTGTGACACAATCTCGAGACGTGAAGTGAAAATTTCGTTTCGCAACGATAGAAAACTCTTTAGCAGTGTTCGTATTGAATAATTTTTCCCATAATTTATCGCAATTTTCTGCAAACAAAGCAACACGATTCCAAATTGTTGCAATAAGTAACTCCACCGTGCAAGCTCTTGAGTAACTCCGCAGAACCGATGGTCAATCATTAACGAAAATGTTGTTCCAGTGTGCTAATTTAACACCACTGTTGACAGAACGAAGATATTTTGCCAAAACGTTGCATCGATGAAGTGTGTGAATCGCGCGTATCCATGATCACATAATTAAACATATTAATTTTATTAATAAATTGATGGTTACTCTAATGACACAATTCTGTGAGGCTGCGTATACGGGAATGAATGGGTTAATTTAAAATTCAAACTTTCTTATTACGGTAACCTAAATATTTCACATTCATAAGAATCTCCTTCGCAATAGACTGTACTCTTGGTCATTATTGAGCGAAAGTGCTAATTGAATCGGTTTAGCTGTTGGCGATGTTGTGGGACAGGTGAAAATCTGCATCGAAAATTTTACTGTGATATAATTTAAGCAATAAACGGTTACATGTTGAATGATACTACTTTCGTGGAAGGTTCTTGACGACCGGAAGAGTATTCGGAAAGTATTTTGTAATTGTTCAGATGTTACTCAACACTAGATGCCCTGTGAGGAAACTTTGTCTGCTATCAATCTCGACGTGAAAGCTCGTGACTTTGCTGACGAGCGCGATTTTGCTGCATTTATCGGGTTTATTGGTGCGCTGCAAGGAAGACAAGGTTAAACAGCTTGGGTTTATGAACAGCTTGAACTCGATTAAATACCGACGTGTTCAAAAGTGCAAAATTCAAGTTCAGCTATTCAGCAAAACTGATTCAGAAATAAATGTCTTACAAAAAATTTTAAATTTCTAAACATGACTAAGGGATGGGATTTCCTTCAAATTAAAAATATTTGCAACAGAAGCGAATATGTATAGCAGAAACTTTTACTTGTAGTTATTGCACGTCATACGATATTACCGGAAAAACTGAAAAAGAATGTTAAAGATTCAATGAATAATTCAGTTAATGTCGGCTTCCTGTTCAATAATACACGCATTCGTCTAGGAAGGAATATTTTTCAAAAAGTGAAAATTATCCAAATAAAATCGTTACGTATCTTGGGCATCCAACCGAATGTAACACGGTCTCAACGATTGAGCTAAAGTTCTCGAGATTTTATAACTCTCCAAATTGATTTCGTCACTGTTATTTGTGAAAATACCAAAATTTTATTGATTTCAAATTGAGGAAGTATACTATAAAATTAATAATAAGGGCAATATGAAGAAGTTTAAAATTTGTTTCAGCATAAAGGGGTCCTTTCAACAGTTTAAACAATGCATCAGTAAAATGATTGTGTAAAAGAAAATTTAATTTTCTTTTCTTACGTTTTCTT
>QDEB01018516.1:6598-33166 GCA_004193795.1 Asbolus verrucosus | reverse complement strand
TAAATAAACCAGTCGATTGAGACAATGATACTCCATTTATATTCAAAATCTGTTTCGATTTTGATTTAGCACACACACAACCACAAATAACCAGAAATGTATGCAGTTTTGATGGGACACTTACCATGATAAGAACTGTTAATTGAAAATTGTGTTGCTCAATCACAGACATCGCTTTTGTTGTATGAGCTGCCAAAATCGGGTGTGTCACCCCATTTAACACAAAAATAAAATTTGAACAAAGATGTCTTTGTTTGGATGTTTATTTTCGAAAAAAATGGCGTAAAGATTTCTTCAGAACATCAACGTTTAAATCAAATAAACACAGTTTTTCCCGGTTGTGAAATAGTTTATTCCAGAACATCATTTTGATTCGATTTATATTAAAATACTGTAGTTTAGTTAGTTAAACGGCAAAAAGATAAAATTTGTTCTACAGCATACTAATGAAAACTGTACCTAAAGCTCTAATTATTGTGAATTATTGGGTGAATGATTGTGTGAATGTGTAGATAATCAAGAATACAAATTAAAAAAGGATCAGTAAAATTCATATGAACGTGCAAAGCTGACGCATGATTTTTTAAAATTGTAAAATTAACTCTTATAATGTTATTTTTCTATTGAAATATTGAAATATAATAAGTCTTTTGCAGCGTGCAAACAAAAATATTTTAATAACTTTTACCCCACCGGTAATGTAATAATTACCCACACTGTACATCTAAATTCTTTTTTATTTAAATCGATATAATACATATTCAAAAAAAATATTAAACAATGGTAATCTGCCGTTTCCGGAATTGGTATAAACCTTTTATGAATTTTTAACCATATAATACTTTTTCTGGCGTAAACTGACACGATGTTTCTCAAATCGAAGTTTTCGATTTTCTATGATATTCATAAACTGACTAAATCGCAATTTCGATAATTTAGAACGGAAAAATTGAAAAAAAAGTGAAACTGCCTCCTGTGAGGTTTGAACTCACGACCCCTGGTTTACGAGACCAGTGCTCTACCACTGAGCTAAAGAGGCCACTGAAGTTGTCTATATTCCGACCATGTGAAAACGTAGCGCTTCTTTCAACAACAAAATATACATTTATTAGCGACAAGAGAAGGTCAATAGAACATCAAGGACGACCTTATGAAATTACCGAGACGAAATCTTCTTTTGTGTGGATACATTATTACGTTCCACTTCCTTGTATTTCAACATATCGTTTTTATAAAAATGACATTTTTGCCATTTCGGTTCTAACAAGCACCCGTTGGCTAATTATCATGAGTTTAAGATTGAACATAATAACCAAGCGTGGGCAGAAGATTATGATAATCTTCGATTACATAATTGCTAATTTTTGTTTTTTATAAACCGAGATTGGAATTATTTCTGCTCGTCTATTTAAGGATGTTTAATAATGTTATGAGAACCTGTCAGTTACATAAAATTGTCTTTATCTAATAATACATAATTAATAACATTATTACTCTGTGCTCTAAAAGCAGCACCTGTAAATAATACAAAATAAAATTACAAGTTTTTTGACAATCAAGAGTATTTTCACATTTTTATCTTGGAATTATTTATCTCTAATCGCATTAATCGTTTGTCAACATACTTTCGTCAGAGACACGTCAAAACAGAATTTTTGTACCTTGGATTTATCAAAAACGCCGTATTTGTTCCTTAACGATGTTTTTTAAATGTTTGTTGTTAAATTTCACCCGACGTTTCGTCTGTCGCAACACAACTTTGCAACTCATCCACAAAATTACAGTCATCAAGAAAACGAAGCGCGGTTAAATACAATCAAGAGTATGCATCTCGTATCTTTTACTTTAATTTCCTTTCAATTAAAATCACCGAATAATATTGACGTTAAAATGAGAGAGATTAACTATTTGCTGCTCGTTTTGAAACATTGGGATAAAAATTGAATATAGAAAATAAAATGAGATTGACGAGGAGATAGAAGCTTTAAATATTCATTGTGCCATTAATAGCACAATTCTTCTTGCCCATGCGCATTTCAACTTCTATTTAATGTCACATGCTCACGAGTTCGATAAAATATTTGTATTGAAATCAAAACTACTTTATTAATAGGCTATATACTGTAAACTGTTGTTCGATATCGCATTCACAAAACTATTTGAAAATAAATGAAAGTTTGCCTTAACGTTTGCGTAAAGTGGTGTAACTATGGCCATTTTCCATGAAACTTTCTGATTGGTCATCCGACACGGGGGAAATACCGATAAGCTGAAAGATGAAAATTCTTAAAATGGCTTGTGGTAAATCTTATGTACAGATTGCCCAGAAAATGTTGAAACTGAAATAGCAATTGCGACTTTAAGATGTTCGCTTTTTTTACTTGGACAATATTTTGGGTAAAACAAATGATTTGTGTGATTTCGAATCATTTGCAATATAATTATTAGAAAAAGGTAGCAAAGTTGCCAAATTTACAAAAACCTCATTTCGAAGCAATTCCAGCTGTTTTGTACACCACCGAAAAAAGATTTTACAATTTTTGAAATAATATTTATTTTACTCTACGACAAAATAAACTTCCATTAATAACATTGTCAGCACGATTGAACTGTAGAACAAAGCATGGTAGATTAAGTATAATTAAAAAAAAGGATTGAGGGTATTAATTTCTTATGAATGTGGTCAAGTCAAAAAAAAAAACTAAAGGATTCTTCCTCGAACCACCACATATGCTCGACTTATTTTCAAGAAACATTGCAAGACACGTGTGCCACACACACAAAGGAAACGTCTGTTAGTTGTTGCATGATTCCCTTTTTTGTGTCCACCTTGATGGGCACTCAGGTAGTTGTTTCGCATTGCACAATGCCTCATATTTACGACGCAAATCTTAGGGTTGATCCAATCCCAGCAACATGGACGTAGCAAGATGACATCATTCAATAACTTCATAAATTAAACAAACAACTTAATCAAACACGAAAGATGAATTAAATAATTAACAGAAACGTAACAGCGCTAAAAAGACGGGCATATTGATTTTACCGAGGTTGTTTTCGGCAAAAAAGAGGGGCCTACGCCTATGATATCGAAAGTAAAAGGTGTAAAGTGTGTGCGTGCGCCAATACGGCGTAGTAGAGTCTGGAAAGGAGCCACGCGAGCAAAATGTGGCACACAAAGACGCCCTCCAAGCAGGACGACAGCTGCTCGAGGAAACCCCACGTTTTAAAGACATCTGCGACTGAAAAATAAAGAAAACACGCGAGGGTTACCGGAACAAAAGTGCGATGACGTAAGACGTAGAAAAAACCTACAAACAATACTACTCCTCAAAGAAAGGGAAAGGGCAAGGATGCTGGTAACTAATTCGTCATCTTTGTATGATGAAGTAAATTACGAGAATATAAATGTCTGTTAATTGTTTTTAAGAGACGCACAAAGCTTGACGAACCACAAGCTGCTCAGTATTATGGAAATGAATGAAATAAAACAATTCTGGGGAGTGGCGCGGTCCTGCTAAAAGACAAATATTAAATAAACCTCAAAACTGTCTGCATTTGATTAAATGCGTTGGACATAAGAAACCGTCTTCTGATTTGTCTAAAACATGTAAACATTCATAATACATTACGTACGGGTGTATAGGTATAAGTATGTGAAAAATCTAACAATAGCATAATCGTTTCATTTCGAATAAAAATAAAACCGTAGCCAAGATTTTATTTGCTATCGTTTGTTTTTCAAAGATACATTATTTCAAATTTAAAAAATGAGTTAAACAAACGTTTCACATGAAATATTAAATAAACAAGCACTCTTACATTTAATAAAAATGATACAAACGGATGTCACTAGAACTAGAACTGAAATTTGCAAAGGAAAATGTAACAAAAACATAGAGATAAGACCAGGAAAATGAACGTCAAAAAAATTTGATACTATTTAAAAAAAAATCAAAATGAGTAATTATTTTACTGTAGGTCTATTTATGTACTTGTACATAATATATATATATATATATAATTTGAATTACATAAAAGCCAATAAATAAAATTGGAAATTCTGAAATTAACTAGCCATTCCAGTTTTGGCTGAAAATACTTACTTTACATTTATCTCCATAAATTAAGTTTAATTTCTTGTCACATGCAGTATATAATTATCATGGTTGAAACTTGAATTTGTTGATGAGATAATTACATAAAATTGGTCGGATTAGGAAAACATTTTAATTGTCAATTAGGATTTACGAGCATCGCACAATTAAATTGCAATAAATTTATCAAATTATTAATCACTTCCTAAATACAATCACCACGTTTATGTCATGTTCAGAGTTAAGGGGTCCCATTATATACCTATAAAAATTACGAATTCGGCTGCTTTATTGACGACTTTTGCCTATTTTTATTGCAATATAATAATCGAGGATATGAAACAGATTTATTTGGTCCGAAAATAGCCGGCTTATTTTAACTCGTTTTATATACACAACGCAATGTACCATAAACAAACTTCCACATGAATACAAAACATTTATAGAATTTTCCATACAAGCGACGAGAACAGTCGGGAAATTATGACTATATGGCACGAAGGCCCATTTATTGAATTTTAAACATGTTATTCGGTAAAAAGTTGCAAGAGATTTCAGCACTTACCTCGCAGTCCCAACTGACACAATTTGCACTCACAAATGACCGTTTCAAATGTCTATCATACTTTTGAAATATGCGTTTATGAGGTGGTACAAATAGTTAACATTTTTTCCTCTTTTTCGGTTCTGATCAATAAAAAGTGGAAAAACATCGACATTAACAGCTTTCCATCAAGAGATCCGATGTTATTGCGACAACTGCATTTCAAACGACCTTTTGCGACGTGAATGTCTTGCCTATCTACATACATAAATTAATGTTTGATTTTTAAGACCTCAAAGCAGCAGCAGGTAAGAGTTTTATAGACAATAAAATATTTTTATTGAATCAACAACCATAAAATTTCTCCGAGATTAGTGTTCACGACTACACGAGACACGTTGTCTTTGCATAGGTAAATACTGTTTTTACGGCTGGTAAAATTCAACTGTATTTACTTCCCAGTTGGAAAAGATAAGAAACTTGGTTGCGACGGGAAATTTTACAACAGAAGAAGAGATAAAATCATCGCAATGACATAAAATATTCAGAAATGAGACACATGGGTCTTTCAGAAAATCATTTCATTATGAGAATTCAATAGAGTTTCTTTCAGTCGATGTTTTTCCACAAAATAAGAAGAATCTTACCTTTCACGGTCGGTTTTCTCTGTAAACAATAATAAATATTATCTGAATGTTAACGTCATGTTAATATTTACCTCCCAAGGGGCGACAAGTGTTAACACATTTTGCGCAGTCACACTTGGCTCTTTGTTGTTCGTCTGGCGATTCTTTGCTGTTTTGATAAGTTAATCTCTTTGCTGAGGTTTTTAGAGCGTTGTCACTGCAATTATTCAGGTCAGAACACGAACAGGAATATTTCGTTTTGGGGCGCAATCTGTAATTGAGGATTTCATTTTTCAGATCATTTATTATGTTTCTCGCATCATTTAAACATTTTGATCTGTTAACGGTAATCTCATCTTTGAGTTTGTTAACATAATCTTCATTTACGGTCCCTTCAGTGATACATCTTGTTTTATTATTCCTAATTTCCGTTTTAAGTCGTTCAACATAATCATCTGAGACTGGCTGCCTTGAGCTTTGTTCGGTCTCTTTCATGGACTTTTCAGCAACGGCAGCATTGCACGTGGGTGTGCAGTGGGTATCTTTCAAAGAAATTCTTACATCAGTCTTATTGTTTATATTATTCATGTTACTTTTAACTCTGTCTTCCTTGTTACACAATTTAGAATTCTTTTGACTGCAACTCGCAGGGTTCGCAATCGTGGACCGTTTTGTTTGGAATTTTTTGGTAACAGTATCGTTTTCAACATTAACACGACTTGTGGTGTGCTTACATTCTTCTTTTACACCGCTTATGTGTTTGCATTCACATTTGCCAAGATTTTTCGTTGAGGATCTCCTTCTGCTTATGCCATTTAACCGTCCATTTGCAGGCCCAGTTGCAGGCCCGTTAGGATCCACCGAACTTAAAAAATTATCGACTATTTTAAATAGTGGATGTAAATGCGCCTCTCTGGTGGGTAATGGCAAATCGTGACATTGTGCATTTACTTCTGGGAAATGTCCAACATTTCTACGCGTGGGGTTCGGGTGATAGTGTTTCGTAACGGTAACGTCTGGGCACATCTTTCGACTCGATTGGGGAGTAGCCGAAGTGCCAGAACTTTTTTTTTGCTCTGCTTCTTTCATCATTTTGTTTGTAAACAAACTTTTAGGTTATGTGACTTCGTGCACAGTACACAATCCACTTCGGTGCACAGAATATTTGATTTTAAGTAATAAACATTACCAAAAACATTTTCACGATTTAATAACGTTTTACAGCCCGCAAATTACTGGTGTTCGAAGAACGCGGGCTAAGTTAACTAAAATTTTGACAGACAACACAATCAAATTTTACAGTTAACGACATCTGGTGTCCGGGAAGCATCAACTAGCAAGTTTTGTTTGGTTTTCTGAAAATTAATTTTTTTCGAAATTTTCATCAAGGGAAAATCGAAAGCGTTCTTTTATTATTGCGTTTTGCGACGGAATTAATAATTCATTTATCAAAATTCACACTTTTTTTTTATTTTTTAACAGCGTTCTGTTTTACCGGTTGTTGGCATATTGGAATTTTCCTAACCTCAAAAATTGACTGGTAACGTGAAACCGCTGAAAATTTTCATTTAAAATGAACGTGACTCTGCCCCCCGGTGCAGGCCTAGAGAATGTTGATTCTGAACAAGTTAAAACGGTACGTTCAACACAATTTGTATTTAAATTTTAATATTTACATTTCCAGTTCAAAGATTTCTTAATATCGTACAATAAACTAGCAGAATTGTGTTTCACAGACTGTGTATCGGATTTTACTTCTAGAAATATTAAAGGGAATGAAGTAAGTAGATGTACGTATTAAATAATATTTATTAATTCGATTTTTACAGGACAGATGTGCTCTAAATTGTCTAGAAAAATTTCTTAAAGTAAATCAAAGAATTTCACAAAGATTTCAAGAATTCCAGATGCTTGCCAACGAGAATGCATTAGCAGCAGCCCAAAAATTAGGTCAAACTCAATCTCCGACCTGAACAATTTTTACTGTTTTGTTATGAAGTGTGTTAGTACCAATTTTTGTTATGAAATATAGTTTCACAAGGACAATCATTGATCTAAAATCCAGTTACCTGCCTAGCGAACTTCATCTCTGGCAACACAGCTTTCCATTGCTCTGATAAAACTGAGTATCGTCGTTGTTTAATTTTACTATATCATTATCTACAACTGCAGGAAACTGTAAGCTTTCATGGTGCTCAATTGCTGCATTTATTAACGTTATCATTGCTTCATCTATAACAAATATTGTTACATGCGCCGTAATAAAACTATTATTACCTATATGGACGTCATCTTTCGCTGAAGTAATAAACCAAGCCAATATGTTGTATTTTTCACAAAAATTTACTATTTCTTCCGGTAATGTTGCTATAGTAATATCACCTTTATTGGCTAAAACTACGACAGGTACAGGATGTCCTCCCGGTAAATTCACTTTTTTTCTGAGATCCAAAAGCCACTGAAATTTCGAAATTTTTAACTGGCACGAGGCTTGTGCGTACTTACTTTTTCCACTGATTTGAAAGTCTCAGGTCTGGTTAAATCAAAAACTATAGCCGCGGCCACACTGAAAATTTTGACGTAATTAATTTGATGGGTTCAATAATCGCAACTTACGCATATCTATAATAGACCCCTGTTAAGTAACCAAATCTTTCATGACCAGCAATATCCCAGAGTTGTACATTAATTCGAGTATTGTCGTCCCAGTTCAGTATTTTAATCGCGAAATCGGCTCCAATCGTTATTTTGTATGAAGGGGAAAAAGTACCTAAGATAACGAAACAATTTTACTGTTCAGAGTTACTGAACAATGATTTTTAGAATATTTGATAAAATTTTTGTCTAGAATTTTCTAAAAACAATGATTGAAATTTTATCGTTTTCAAGTACGCGAGCTGAATTATTTTGGGACTTAATCGCAATTTATGGATTGCACTCATGCCTACCTGATAAGACTAAATGTTCTTCCAGTTTTAGGATGATAATGATTTTTTTTCCATTTTCAGGTGTAATTTTTTTATAGTAGATAAGGGAATTAGGTAATTTTATTAGTTCTTGAACCGCATGGACAAGTCTATTTTGTTAAGAATCAAACCGGGCTCGTTCTTTATTCATGCAGCTTTTATTGATTAGACAAAGAATGTAAGGAATGCTGTTAATATCGATTATTACCGGAATTCCGCACGCATTTCGGGGGACAAATTACCTCAATCAATGTTTACAGTGAAAATAAAGTGTTTGCGGTCAATTAGATCACTTACCATCCGCGTATCGTTTGATTATTGAAGTCTTTCCTGCAAACAAATCACAGCGTTACAGACAAGTTAAACAAAACAAACAAATAATAAACTGTGTAACAATAAAATACGTGATAACGTTAAGCAATACAAAATTCTTCAGAACACTAGCAAAAAAAAACGACTTACCGACTCCATAGTCTCCAATGATCAAAATTTTGAAAAGCAGTTCCTTTTTTCGGAAATTTTGTAAAAGACGGTCTTCTTCAGTGAAGAGAGTATGCAGAGAATCTCCATCAGCTGCAACGTCTTCGCTGTCCATTGAGGAATTTTTGGTCATTTTTTTACAAATACATAAATTGTTACACTGCAACACTTTTTAATTTGTTTACTTATTCGTGTGGTGAAAAGTACGATTTTATCAGTCACTTCATTGTTGGTTCTGTCTTATCTATCACCTCACTTATATGTATTGTTCAGTCAGGTGGAATTGGCGCTAAACTTGGACGATTAAGATAAAGTAAAAATTTCATTTGTCGCCATCTGACGAGTTTTCGCGGGAAAATCGATAAGCAGTAAAAACAGCAGGAATGGAATGTTCCTGCGTGTGGACTGTAAGACAGATGGCACCACCTGCTTTTGCACATAAAATAACATTTCAATCATTTCCATTTTATTTACTGTTCGATCACGACAGTGGAAAAATCAGTTCACATTACAAAAAAGTAGAATAATTTATTCAAATTGACATAACAATAATTACTGCTTAATGTACTGTTCCACATACTGGAGCGTTTCTCTGATGATGCGTTTCTCTGTTGCCCTCATTCTTACAGCGAGAAGCTGATTAGCCGAAGTCTGAGCCGCAGCTATTAATTTCTCATCTTCTTCTAAAGTTGTTTTGTATGTTGACAGCAGGAGGCGAAGACGAGCCTGCAGGAAAGACCACGATTTCTTTTCTAAGGCAGTATCGAGGGCACATTCAAAATACTCTAAATCACCACTCTTATCGCTCCTTATCCAATATTCGAGTTGCTCTACATAAAAAAAGCTTGCTTAATTGGTTTAATTAAAACAAGCCAATTAAAGGAAATCGATTATGATTAATTTTAATTGCATCGGGTCTATTTGTGATTTGATCATTTTAGCAAACTCACCGTCGTTCATGTTAAATATTCGCAAAAACGCCAGCAATTGGCCGTCAACTGGTTTGGGCCCTTTTCTGATGGAGAAGTCGGTGGTGCTGGAAATCGACAACTTGTTTAACAGCTGATTTCGCTTTTCTTGGAGAGGATCCGACTTGCTGATGCCTAACCGGATCCAATAAACGTCATAGTCGTTATCTTCATAAACAAATCTGAAACTGTTTTTATGGTGAAAAGAAACTTTTGATCAGAGACGCACCCGTTGTGAATAAAAAGATCCGCGTTGCTTCTGCTTCCATAGAATATAAATAATTGCTCGCCAGCTTTGAAGTTTTTTAAAGCCAAACACTCGCTGCGATCCAGCATGGGGTTGTAAGCTGTCGATATCTGAAACTCTAATTGGCGATCTCTCTTCAGCGGACGAAAGCGCACTTACCGTCCCGTTCGTATGGTTGCACATGTCCCATAGCGGTATCAGCGCATGGTAATCTTCCTGAAACGGGATGGTATTTTGGCGCGTCATTACCGTCGAAACCGCCCAACTGGAATGGCAATAGTTAAGCAAATTTTATTTTACAACATGCTTGCTGGGGCCATCGCTCTAATTATTTCATATTATTTATTAAGTATATTTACAACGATGTGGTTTCTCATACTTTCATGTTCCACATGGAAAGACTATAGACAAAAATACACGTTCAGGTGGAAGCATCACTTTCGCCGTTTTAATTGAGTCATTAATACGACCTTAAAACTTATCATTGTGTCGGAGAAAATACAATCGATTTATTATTGACGAAACCAAAGACAAGATACGAAAAAGTGACAGCAATTCCGGTGACATGATTCACTGACAATGCACTTTAAATGACCACCGAATTTAAGTAGTGATTGACGTTAACTTCATTTAATGTAAATCCATCGCAAAATAAACTCAACACGTCGAGATAGTAGAAAGTAGTATGAAATCATTATTGAATTTGCGTGTAATACTAGAAATGAAGGCTAATTTCTTGTGCTTTCACTTAACCCAACGTAAATACCTCTTAATGAAAAATAATTGATTGATTATTGTGATGAATGCGCAACAGTGCTATGCAATAAAATAAAAAGTGGCACGCAAGTAGCAAAATCGACTTGTGAACAATGTTGGCAATAGACATACAAATTAAAGAGGACTGAGATTTTCCAACATTACGTTAATTTGTTGTTACAGAATATTCTACAACCTACACGAATTATTATCACATCATTTCACTTTGACCTTGATCGCATAAATAACACCGAAAATAACAGAACTATTTTGTAATAAATTTATAATTGCCTCTTGCTACTGGAAATTATTATCTAAATTACATCCTAAATCAAAATAAATGCTTCCTTTTTATCAAAATCATGTAAATAGATATTCCAATTTTACCAAAATAATTATGCTACTTTTGTCAACACGGTATTTCGAACATGGTATTTTGTCTAATGTGAACGAAATGGGAAATGAACAATTTGAAATAATACGTCACATGCAAAAGTGAAATAACGGAAATAAATAACATAAGATCCATTTAAAGCAGTTATGAGTAGAAATCTTGGCAAACAGATGAACGAGAAAATCGTAAATATGTGGCATGTGGTCGATATTACATCTGTGGTTTCCTCTTTCGATTTTTCAATCGCAATCATCTTTTTATGTATCTACCTTACCGTTCAGAAGTTTTTGGCAATATCAGTATCCATGAATATATTTTAAAAGACTAAATCGAAAACCTGCCTTAAAATTTATAAACAATGATAATGATATCATAACGTGTAAAAAATGTATATAAAACATGAGGCACAAAATGTGCAAAAACGTACCAATTCGCATTACAAATCGCTTGCACGATCATTTAAATTTCTTGTCTCTTCGAAGACGTATTTCGCAACTGGTAATTCGGTATGCTACACTTACAAAAAAAAAAAAAAAATAAGAAAATTGCAAATTTAAGTGTAAAACAGTTTAAAAACAATCATTTCATTAATAAAAAATTGTTTGGACAATACAATGCGATCAAAAAAAAACTACCTCTAGTTATCACTCGATGTTGATTTGTTCTTGGAACGCATGTCGGAGCTAATAGTGTCAAGTTTCATCCCAATCTGTCATCGATTTCTCCACTTCTCTGTTGCTTGAAACGCGTTTACGTGTTAAAAATTCAGTCTTGTGTCAGATAAAATCAGTTCTTTTGAAAACTAAACAAGTTTTGTTGAGTCAGTTTTGGTGACAGTTGGTGTAAAGAGTCATTTTGGACAGTTTTAACCTAATTTCACTTTATAAAATGTTGATAGGTGAAAAATACGACATACTGGCAAAAAACGTCGCATCAAGCGGTAACTAGAGACACGTCAAATATCTTTTTAAAAAAAAAAGTAATAAAGAAAAATTATTAAATAAGTATACGGTTGTTCATTGTAATTAGGTGGTGAAAACCATTTTTGATATATTATTATGATGCAACAATGACAGTTGACAGGATATTCGAGAACATTGCGCAAACGAAACAATTATTGTCGACAGTAACAAAATAACCCAAAAACGAACGAATTTTTGAAACAACAAAATAATTTTAATGCAACATACTCTACTAGAAGAGTGAGCCCATTAAACTGAGCTTTTTATTTCACCGCAAGATGGACGGCAACTATAAATTACGTCAGCATTTTCAACATTTCCTTGAATAAGTTTCTCAGAATTCGTTGTTTAAAATTCAAGATTTTGAAATCACAAACCGGTGAAAATGAAAATATTGCGCTTAAAAATCATGTTTCTTCACTTTCTTTCGAATTAGTATTTTAAAAAATTAACTTGCAGAATCATGAGATGACAGACATTTAACATGGATGGAATGACCAATTATAAAAAAACTTTCCATTTTTGATGGGACTGTAATCACATAAATTAAGCACGTCTTGCATTTATTAGCCGTAACATATAAGCTAAAGACGTTAAAATTCCAAATTAACTCCATTTTTAAATTTCTGAGTTATCATCAAATTAGCAAGAAAACGAAAATCGTTCCGCAGTGCTGCTGATTGCGAGAAACAGAGAAATTCATCAGACATTTGTGTCTAAATAAACGAATTGTTGCTTTGGAATGTGAAATTTTGCTGCATATCTATACTTATCAATTACTAAAATGAAACGATTTTTCGACTCTTGAGGGTGGCATGTATGTTCGAATACATCGTCATTTATGAATGAACGTTCTCATAAACCGCTAAAATTTACTATGCATCGGGGTCATGAAGATAGTAAAAGTTTGCAGTTTTACTATTTGTTTACTTTGTCGCCGTTCTCACTGCTTTTACAATCGAAGAGCTCACACTGAGATAATAATCCGAATTTCTATTTTGTTTTGCACCGCGGAATAATCTCAACTCGCCTTCTTGGGCGATGTTAAAAAATTCTGACCCATAAACTAGAATAGGAACGACGTAAAAAGAAATCGTAACATCCAATTTTCGCCATGTGGTTGATATGTATAAAAACGATTTGCGCGAGCTTTTCTTTTATGGTAATTGAGAAACGTCTGCAAATCAATAGTTATAGACCAAGAGAAAGTACCTACAACCTGCGAGTAATGTATTTGAGCGGAATGCACGAGTGACATTGAAAATGGTAATTGTTAAACTGCGGGCCTGTCAATACAAATAATAAGAGCATAAAATTAAACGATTTGACGCTACCACAGCCAATACATCACAAAAAGAGAAAGTGGTACGTTATTGTCTTAGTTTAATTCATTGTAGTGATGCCAGTTTTGTCCCCATGCGCACCTTATAAATTGTGCCATAAATCTTCAGATATCAGGAAGAGATTAAAATGCGAAGCGATGTGGGATGGTATTAACAAATCGGTGAATTATGCTCAAATCCATGATGAATTCATCTTGAATGTCGCAAAAGCGCCAGCCGGATTACACGATGTTTTTAAACGAAAAATCGAGTAATCTTTCAATTTTAATTTCCACTCAAAAAGTGAACAACTATGACCACCGCTTCAAATGTTACAAAGAGGTTTCGATAATTATGTAAAATCCATCATGTGTGATATGAAAGTTATGACAGACCTGTTGGACGCTTGCTAACAACGGTTTCGATTTGAAGCCATTTATATTACGATATTTTTACAGATCCAGTTTAAATGATGCAACATAGAATTAACATTAAATATTCTCTGTCTTTCTAAACAGATTTGTTTTTATTCTAACAAACTCTGTTAGTGTCGATGACATGGTGTTTGAACAGAGTATTTAAAATTTAAAACAAAATTTGATGTCTGTGCAGAAAATCATCAACAGTAACCAATTTATACTAATATCCGCCTTGAATCAATTATTAATATCTTAATATATTAATTAATTAATACCAAACAAAGAAGTGAAACTAAAAATTGTGTTGTTTTTGCAATTATTTTATTGAAATATGTGTTTATAGTGAAAACCATTCTCCTCACGCGATGGATACTGTGAAATAATAATAATAAAAAAGAAATTATGATTTCGTAAGGTTTACCCACTTTGGTAAATATACCGATATATGTATTTACTAAAAGTTTTGGTTGCTGGGATTCGTAAACTTCCGTTTTTGATGCAATTTTACAATGAAGGTTTGACACGATGCTGATTTTGTAAAAATTCACACAAAAACGCAACAAACAATAGCAAGAAGGGCTTATTTCCTGCTGTTGGTAACTGAATGTAATGTATCTATAATCAATCTAGCAGGAAACGTCCGTGTGTTACGTGAGATCTAAGTATAGATATATAATGAAACTATTGAAAAAATACCTTCAACACTGGGTTGTCTGTTGTTTCTTTTCTTTTTTACATTTTTGCTTTCATTTAGAATGTGTTGCATGAGAAAATAAAAACAGCAACTGATTCTGTATCAAGGGTTTCCTTTATTCATGACTCTGACCACTCAAATCCATTGACCATTGCTATTTTGGGTCTAACGGTACTTGGCACGCTTTCCAAAATGTGAAGTCTCTTCCTCTCCAATAAATTTTACGTTGGGTCCTGTCTTCCAATAAAAAATATCACAAAAGTGATTACCAAGAAGGGCCTCAATAAATGCAGTCACCCCGCTCGTTTTATAATGCTGTCGAAGGACCAACCGAAGTCAATGAACCCGATTGCGCAAATTTTACATCCATCTTCCAAAAAGTTCGTTTTGTCTATTTATTTTTGTTCGTTTTGATTTATCAAATCTTATTGCATCATCGACGGAATTAATAGATTCAAGGAACTTTTTGTCGATTAGGCTTCCGTAACTGCATTAAATATTCCGACATGTCACAGTGCCTTGGGGCCACCGTGTAAATTTAAAATGCTAGCGCTCTCTCCCGTGGCGACGTCTGGTTTAAAAAAATGTAGAATTCCAGGAAGTCGGTAAACGGTCAAAGCGGGCTCTTTTACGACTTGGATGCAACTCTGATTTATGAAACTGTACTTGGAAGCTTCGCATGTATGCGTACATACATAAAAAAAATAAATCTGGAGAAGCCAAGAGACACCGCATAATGAAAGAAACGAAACTTCGAGATGTGGGATGTGGGTACACCTACGTTATTCGTATACACAATGGATGCATTCATTGATAATATCTCTAAAGACCAAGTTCCCTTTCAACGTCCATTTTGAGATAATTGTTCATAAAAACTTACAAACATGATACGTTGATGTCAAGAAATTTCTTACAAACGGAATACTTCTTCAATTGCCAAATTGTGAAAGGTGATGCTTATGACATTATCTTGTAAGAGATTCACATGATTAAAAAAATTGTTAATAATAAACCGTACATGAAAGATGTTGGCAAACCATCCCCACTAACTCCACCGTAATTTTGTCCCTAAATTTGGAGAAAGCCATACCGCACACGGTGCAATGAAAATATATTCTTTGATTGACTACTACTTTTCTCCCCACTATTGGTGAAAGGTTTCAGACGTGTCGAGCACATGGTAAATTATCACTCAATTCGAATTCAAACACTATCCAAGTACAGCATGCGTCCGCTCTGCTGAAAGAACTTCAGAGTATGTTATAAAATGAAAAATTCATCAGCTCTGCGATCAAACTGTGCCTAATTGTTAAGTGACGATGGAGTTATCAAACGGTTTAAGTGTGTTCGTAATCATTTGTGTAACTTTTGCCCAGGATGTTAGCAAAACAGATAAAAGTCCACCGGAAGGAAGGGATCTTCGCGATTACATTAACCAGGTAAACAAAAAAAATAATTACCATGGTGTTACTATTCAAAAGTACAAAGCTGCAACCTTCGATATGAGAAAATGCTGATTCCGATGATTCCCTTCTAAGAGTGAATCACAAGTCGTCAGATTAACGATCAAGTTTGAAATTATCTGCAATAATAATGCTAAACTTGCAACCTTGCACATATTTTATTGTTATTGCAAACCGATAAATAATTTACTTGTTCATAACAAAAATTCCACGAGAGATCATTATTATTATAATAAATTCTTAAACCGGATGAACCTTTACTGGCCTCTTTGGAAAAGAATACAAGTAAAAGTGTCATTGGAGACCCGTAAAAAATAACGGTCGTCAATGTGTTTATTGCGTTTCCGCCTTAAGCATATATTTGTAAAAGTAAAATTAAAACTTTCACCGCAATTTTTACATTAAATGTTAATCAATACTTTTTCAGATGAGATTCTAGGTCAGTTTGATAAAACTAGAATTTTAAACAACAATAACTGTTTTATTAATAACATAACAAAAGCGTCCTTAACACAATATGCATTTGCATCGTCATCAATAACGGACTCGTGAAGAAAAATTATCTGCAGATAATTAATGCGGATTTAAATGATGCCATTGATTGCTTGTGTGTCGTTAGTAGACAAAAAAAATTAAACTAGGACAAAATCTACTTCCTGTCGCCTTTGAACACACTGCTGGCTAGTTACTATAATAATAAAACTGACCTTCATCATAGCACACGGATTACCTTACACGGCCGTCCATTGAACTTTATTTGATCATCATCGGAAGCATGCATTTTGCATCAATGTAATTATTTATATATCTGTCAAAGTAATATTTTTTTATACAATTATAGGACTGGAAAGCATTGGATTATGTTTCACCCACCCCTGACACTTCTGGATGGATCGCTCAACACTCAACCGAAACCGAAGATCAAACACCCAGACGTCGCAGGATCCGTAAAAGGAAACGTCGACCTCCGATTTTCAGTCTGAGTGACGCCGACCAGACGTACGAAGACACCACACCATTTCGTAAACGGATTAGACCCCAAAGACTCGATCAAATTAGAGAACCATGGGAAGACATGAGTGACGAGATAAATCAAAGATCCTACAGCAGACGAAGACTGACCCCCGTGTATGATGAAATCGAAGAAACAACAGAATCGAGAATTAAGAATCCAGTTTTTGAGAAAATCCGTGACCCATTCACTGCACTACAAGAAGCAGAGGAGAAGCAAAAAAAGAAAGTTGAAGAGAGCACCATGAGCACTCCAGATTTAAAAGCACTCTTGAAACAAAGTGGGGGATTAAGTTTGAGTGAAGTTCTTCAACAGAAAAATTTATCTCTGGCTGAATTATTGAAAGGGAATCAACAGGCCATATCGGCACTTGCCAGACAAACAGAGGCAACCACCGAGACAGCCGTCTCGACCGACAGTCCCAAATATCGGAGGCTCCCTCCTTCTGTTGGGTTAAAGAAAGTTACCAATCGAAATTTTGAACACAATTACGAACAGGACGATGACCTAACTTCGCATGAAGTGTTAGAAGCACAAAGAAAAAGGCTAGCTCTCCTGCATGGTCATAAAGACACGAAAATGTTTTCTGACGTCACCAGATTTGATGTGGTCACAGAAGAGACGACGGAGAAGAGGATTTTTGTACCTTCCAACTCCAAATTTTACACCTCAGTGGATTATAAGCCTGAAATTTTGTTCAAGGGTGTAACCACAACACCAGTACCTACAACGACTCCCACTGCAAAAGCAGGACCGGTGTCGTTCAGGTCAAGAACGAGAGAACTACCTCTTACTAGCGCAAAATTGAACAAGTTTGTATCAAAATCGACTGACGAAGCACGAATTCCTGCCAAGGCCGTGACGATTAACATCAACGAAATTTTTGGGTTTAGTGTTGCCGATGGGAAAAATTCCACCGAAGCTTCGGATGGGCCGTTTAAAATGACGATAGACTTGGGAGAGATTGTGACGACAGAAGCGGCACGAGATGAGGAGAATGTGATTCAAATAAAAACGGTTTCTCCAGTGGAATTTTCGGATGAATTGAAAATAACTACGGCTACGTCTATAGCAGATAAACTAAAACATGTTACAGCTAAAGAAGAAATCATGGAAATTTTAAAGAATCCAGCTGATAGAGAGTATTTATCACGAATTTTGCAAACGAGGAATATGACAGTGGAGGAACTGGTGGAACAAAGAGAAAGAGGTTCGAGCCAATTACATTTAGCCGACATCTTCCACAACAAGACCAGAGAACCTGAACCAAAAGATGAACCATTTATTGGTCATATTAATTCCGCAAATTTCAACAGTTTTCCATTTTTCAATCGCAAATCAAAAAGTAGAGCTATGTCCACAACAAGTAAGCCACCGTTAAGAACTGATAAACAATTGGTAACCACTAAACCCCCATACACTATTACAAGTTTCCCCACGTTCAAAATCGAGACGAACAAAAATTTCAAGACTCAGCCCTTCCTCCCTGTTTGGAAACAACTGTACCCGTCCCTGTTTACGGATGTTTACGAAAATAATCACTATGACGATCACACTGAATTTGCTAAAACAACCACTCCAACGACTAGGAAAATGAATTACGACCTGGAAAGTCTCGAGGATATCGAAAACACATTAGCAGAAGCAGCCAACAGTAAACGCAACCTGCACCACCAAAACATTTACGACGATAATGAGTTCATTAGCTTGCCAACAGGGGTGAAATCAGCGATATTGGCCAGTTTGGCCATTATCGGACTTTCTTTATTAGTGTTTTTGACCATTTTGGTGGTTTTTAAATGGACGCAAAAACAGAAGCGGAGACTGAATTACAACGGGAGTTTTTCCGGCTCTAAAATTAAATCGCCGATTTTAGAACCTGACCAAAAACGGTCGTTTAAAATGTTCATGACGGAAACACTCGGAAGGAAGAAAAACTATTACAAATCACATCTACAAAGCATGTCTGATACTATTTGGGACGACGGCGAAAAGAAGTCTTACATGATTTAGACACCTCTGCGAATACCCTATTTATTGTTTTATTTATGTGATTATCAGTGCAATATTTATTGAGACTTCGCCAACTTCCTAGTATTATTGTCATTTGTCATTGTTGAATATTTCTAAGTAATGTATGTTACGAAGTAGTTAAGGTTTTGTAAGTACACTTTTCTTATAAAGCGACAACTTTTATAAATTAACATACCAAACCAAACAAGGACTTCCGCTCTTAATGACTTACAGATTGTCACCAAAGTGGCGTGAATTTACATCGGTTGCATCATGCATTAAATCCGAACTCAATTTAGGTTTGCACATCTAGGTTCTGACGTAACCTGGAGTTTTCACCAATTATATCAATTCTACAAACTGCACTTTCAATCAAAAGTTCAGTCTTAATCGCTGCATCATGTGTCTTTAGCGCACTTGAATGCTTGTTCCATTATAACGCAATTAAGAGATTAATTATTGCTACAATATTGACAAGGTTGGATGAAGACGAGGTTTCACCGTCTAAAAATCGCTCATTTTTTTTAGTTTTTTCCCCTGATCTCACGGTTGGTGCTAGCATTTAGGTGAAGGTAGTCTATCAGTCCTTACAAAACCATTTCATTTCTTAAATTAATAACAACTCACAGACGAATGCCATCACTTGGCTCAGCTCTCAATAACAATTAACTCACCAGTATTCGTTGTAGGTGAAGCGATCCCTCATGAGCGTGCTGACGGGGTCGTTTGAGGTAGCAAACAACTTGTGGAAATAAGCATATTGTCTAGAAATACTTTTAATTTGTCTCAAAGCAATTTCAAGCGTGGGACTCCCCTTAAGCTCCTCTAATTCTTCGACGCTAAAATATAATACCGTCGTGTACGCCTTCGGTAAAATGTCAATATAGGGCTTCCAGAATGAATCTCCTTTGAATTTCTCGACTAACAAGAAAACTGCTAAGGTAACATTGGGCATCGTACCCAGTATTTTATCTTTCTCCATTAGTTCCTTCATGACGCTCTGATGAGCATCCTCCATACTCATCATCAACTTTCTTGGCACAGCAATGACCAGACTCGACTGAGGGATGTCAACATCCGCCCTTATTCCCAACTCGTACCCCTCGAATTCTTGTATGCTGCATCCGTTCAATTGCGCGCCGTTTTCCAAAGCCCATTTCACGAAACCGCCGATGATGGCGCTAGTCGCGCGATTATCGACTGAGTTTTTGGCGTTTTTATTACTTTCAAGCTTTTTAACCCTTTCTGTGATTGTGGCGATTTCCTTTTGATTTTCCAACGATCTGAGGACGTTTTGTTGTTGAGGTATCGTACTAATTCTCAGCAACTTATCGACCAGTTCCTCCAACTCCCTCTGGGCCTGCGTGAGGTTACGATGGTTTTTGGTCTTCACCGGTTGCGCCGCTTTATTCATTATTTTATTTTTGCGACCCATTACGACTTTATTTTCGATTTTCACTCACAAATTGTCCAAGAGCACTGCAATTACGTTTCACGTGCGTGAAGAAACACAGTTATGATCAAATTACAATATTTATAAATAGAGGACGGTACTTCTCGTCCTCGATAGATGGCGCGGCGTGCCATGTTATGACATTACAACACATTTGAATTTGAAAAAATTTAAAAAGGGACAGGCAAACCTTGCATTTGGTTTAATGTTACTGTAAATCAGTCAAAATATTTGGAAATTAATAAAAAGGTTTAATGATAATTATAGTCCATTTTTTAACAAGAACACAACTTGTTTTTCAAAAGTAAAAGTTAATTGTGTCATCATAAATGCCGAGTTTTGTATTTTTTGCATCAGCATAGACAAATAATTATATTATAGATTAATTTCGATTACAAGCAATAAAAAAATTCCAATACATTGCTTTTTTTAATTTTTAAATTTTTAAATTTTAATTTTTAAAATATCAACCGTGAACAATTCAAAATCGTTTGGGCTTGTGGTTAAATTAAGCCTTGCCCAGGCAGGTGTGTAAATAAGTTAATGAGGCTACGACCGAAGAATCCTTTCTGTGCGTCTGTTTTACTTTGATTTACTGTCTAATCTTTGAACACTGCGGGATAAATCAGCAAATGTTTTGCGGGAAAAGACCCGCTCAACAATCTTGGGTTATATGCTTTAGGGTAATTGTCTTTTAATACGCAACAGTTCTGAACCTCACAATGCTAAAGGAGCAGTTAAATGAATTAAAATTTAATGAAAACAAGAGCGTTTCTTGTAGCGAATAGGAATTTATTACATACCCTTTAAGCTTCGCGAACATTCAGATAATTATTATACTGTCGATGGATTTTACGTCTTCAGAAATTTTATTTGATTCCAACATTGCATATGGAACAGTGTACCTGAAGTATTTTCATAGTTTCTGTATTTGCTGAAGTAATTGAATTGCGGATAACGGGACGCAAACTTTCTAGTTTTATAATAGAACGATGATATGATATTAAATAAATACGTTTGCCTCAAGCGTTTGCAAATTTATTGAAAATAAAATACTCTCATATTTTGTATAAAAATAAACTGTTCCAGTAAAGTAAAGAAACCAAATAGTTTTGTCAGATTTACTTACTTGTTTAGAGAATGACGAAATTGAATCCATGATTTTTATAATTTATCTAACTGTAATTTTATATGTAAATCCTTACATATAAAATAACAAATAAAAAAAAACGCTTGAAACAAATTCCATCAGTTTGTTGTCAATCATTTCCATCTTTACACGTGATAAATGACAGTTTTTCTATAAAAAATGTTACATCTGTACTTATTTCGATTTTCCATAGACTTGGTGTTTCATTTTAGGAACCTCAAGGGGATCGGTTGAGGCAGCTTCGAAACCTTCATTCCGTTTGATCTTCAATTGAATCAACAGACAGGATAAGCTCAAGGTTATAAAACGCCCACGTAACAAAGGAACTCCAAGTATTTACCACTCGTTTTCAATAAATTCCAAAACAGGTAAAAACGAGTCAAAAACATGTCACCGAGGTAAAATTACAGATAGTTGACAGGACCGGAACCTCAGAAATGGGTCGACGGTTGTTGAAATTATCTAAGCTAAGCGTTTGTGGACATTTAACTAATTAGTAAACTTCTGGAAGTCTTGAAGTTTCTAATTCCAAATATTCGAAAAAGAGATAAAATTGAATGTTTGCTTTGAAGGACGAGAATATTTTTGAAGAATTATTTCTTCGAGATTGTTTGTGGACGAAAGCTTTTAATTAAGCCTTCAAACCTTTAAAAGATTTGTCGACTTGTAAACGTAGGAAGTATTAGGGTGGAAAATCCGGGTGACAATTGGTCGATACGTTGATTTGAAGCTCTAAATTTAAAGGAGTGCCGCTGAGAAACGTGAGACACCCACGTTTTCATCGCTCTTATTAAATAAATGTAATTAAAATGTAAGCAAAATATAGCTTTTACTGCAAAAATAACTCGATAACAGAAAATTCAGTCATGATAATCGTCAATTTATCATACGAAATAAAACTCAATTTCGTAAATCACTCACTGAGAATTTAATTAAAATAATAGTGTTTTTGGAAGATTTTATCTTTTATCCGATTGTCAGACTATAAATTTAGAGAAAAAAATAGTGAGGTAGTACCTACTTTTAAGTTGAAAAAAGTCTGCTTATCCTTCCATTTTTGGAAATGTTTACAAAACAAAAATCGATAAAACATAAAATTATAACAGTAACATGAAATTCGTTTTAAAGTGGGTGATGCGTAAGATCTTACGTTTTCTTAATAAAATTATTTAAAAAAACTTAATTGCATTTGTGATTACTATCTCTTCAAACACCAAAAACTGGCCATATCATAATTTTCTTTATTAACTTTTGAATAAAATAAAATGAATGATTGGAGAGAAACCCAATTTAATTTGACACTTTTTCTTTGAGGATGTGTACGCTCGAAATCCTTTGATTTATTATTTGCATTGCAAATTTGTTATTAAAACAATTATCCAAGAGAAACTTTGATTTAAGTTTCTTTAATATGGCCAGATAATAATTAAGGTAAGGCGCTGCGTTATAGGGTGGGAACTGAGAAGACAAAAGTTTCCCAGAGTCGGGTGAATGTGGATAATTAATTATAAGGAATGGTTGACAATATAAAATGATACAGCTAGCTGCAAAGAGAAGAATATCAAAAGTTTATGAACACCTAGCTGTTGGATGAAATGTGTTTTTCAGAATCATTTCGAAACACCTAAAGAAGTTTGGTGACTTCGAGCAAAGAAACTCAACCCTCGGAAGGAATATCGTCAAAACAGATGACAGATTACATACAAATAAGACAACAAAAGACAAAATGTTATCTACTTGTTGACATGCGTCAAATATTGCTCGGTGTAAGATACAGAGAATCAGTCAGTTTGCGCCTCCACTCCGGGATGCTAACTCAAACTCCGGACTTCACTGGAATCCCGCCTTTGTGCGTAAAAATCCACATCATTTTCGGAAGTACAAAAGTCGGTCTATTCGCACATTAACAATGTTTTTGAGCCAATACAAATCGGCCAGCTTTTTTTGAAAGTTTAGCGGCGCCCAACAAAAACTTTCGGAAGTTAAAATGAAATTGTTTTTTCGCCGCTTTTATGTCTTGATGGCCGTAATAATTGTGTTAAAAGGTAAGTGAATTTGCGAAACTATTCGTGGGGAATTTAGAAAAAATTGTATTGGCACTTCAGCGATCGTCATAAATCCAGGGATCAAGTCGTAAAATTAATTCGTTGTCTGGATACGGCGATTTCTTGTTTAGCTGAATCGTTATGTTTCATTATTATTTACTTTATGTTTCCCCTTTGTACTTAACATTTTATTACCCTTTCGAAATTGTCAATAAAATCCTTTTTTCCCACATTTACTGGAATGAATTCTCACCAAAATTTCCCAATGAAACCTTACCAAATGGCATTACTATAATAATCAAGAAGAAAAGGACTTTATCAGTCCGATTCTGGCACGGTACGTCCTTTGAATTCAATTTAAATGGGGTTTTAAGCATGATTGTAAGACTAATCGGGCAAATTTGTCGAAACTTATCGTTGATTCGGGGTCGGTGAGTAGATGCACGTTTTACAAATAATGTCTGGACCGCAATTGGTCAGTTAATTTGGACTTGTTTTTGGAGTAAACGGACTTATTTACATTGCAGATTGGTTGGCACAAGCATAAAAATTTTTAGGACATGTTTTTTAATTAGACCTTTTCGTTTCACACAAATTTAAACATATTGTGGTCGGGATCGCAATGTATTATTCATATTTACTCTGGTCATAATCCCAAGTAAATTATTACATCGATTCATTTTCAGACAGACAAAAATAATTATTTGCTTAGCTATTTAGAAATTTAAAACGATTTGGATTTCACCTGAAAACGCGAAGACGCTTTTTGCTTTTGAAACGTACATTTTTAAATTCAAAGGAAAGCATTTTAAAAGTAATAATTGTTTGTTTGTATACCGTATTATATGTTACTTTTACATTCGTTTAGAAATGGCTGCTTTGAAGTTGTTTTTCAGTAAATATTGTGAGGTTGATCTACTTTTTAAAACTTTTTAATTAGGTAATTAAATGAAGGAAGAGAGAATGCAGCAGTAACTCCGTCTGGATCCGGAATAAGGAAGAGCTGATAAAAAATCCAGACATGTTTATGCAGCTAATGGTGTCAAAATTCTCATTTACGTAGGAGCATACGCGCTTTGCGAATTTATGCTTTTAATTCCGATGCTACAACCTTTACAAAAATATTTTCAAGAAAATCGTTTGGCAGTGGAGGAAACAAATAAGCTTTACTTGCAGAGAATTTTATTTATGTGGATGTCAAATGATACTATTGTAAGCGATTTAAATTAAATTAAAACAGATCAGGCGCTCACCCTAACGTTTAGCGAGCTATGTTTTTGGATATTTTTCTCTCCTGGAAACAAACTTTTAATTGGAAATTGTTTGTCAGTTGGTTATAATTATTAAATTCGAAGTTGTATATAATTTTGTAAATGAATTAACGTGTCGGCAAGTTGTTACGCGAGCGTTTGATCTTTTAAGGAAATGTAAATAACACTAAAACGAGTTAATAAATGAAAAGGCCCCGGGCTTATTACTTTTTCATTTGAATTTTAATAAGTTTCGAATAAAAATTTGTCTTCTTTTTCTGTTGTTTATCGAATCAAAGTGCTTTGAAAAAGCGAAAAATCCAATCGTCCAGTTTTGTTTTTCGAGGGGCCAGTTGGTGTTTTCCGTTTTAATAATTCGCTGATGTGCCTGCGGCCACTTCCCTTTTGCAGAAACTTTTTTTGTTCAAATTTTTGGTAACGGACCGTGAAATTCTGTTTCATTACCGTTACATGAAAATATTCATTATAAATTATATACAAGTTGTTGCAAATGTTTCTAAGATTAAAGATTAAAGATTAAAAATGTCAAATTTACATTCTAGCATAAACCCAGAAAGTGAGAGGCCGCAAAAATTTGCAGCCTCTATTATATAGGAATAAATATTCGTATATAATAAATTAGAGCTATATCAGAAACATTTATAATAACTCTGTATACAATATAAATATTTTAAATTAAATGTAAAGTAATTTTTAAGTATAAATTACTCATTATTTGATGATTACAGTAATACTGTATGGTCAAATTGTAATTGTCATTCAGATTCCAACATTACCTCTTAATTTTCAATAAGATTCGTTGACAGTCTTATTAGATACATAGCACGAGCCAAACAAAATCTCATTGATAGGATTTTGAAAGATTTACGATTTAGAATTACGATGGGTTGTAAATGACTGTGATTTCGTACTAATCAATTGTTAGTCTACCGCTAGCAGTTCAAATCTCCTTAAATTCTAAGACAAACTTCTGCCTATTGCAGATTAACCAGAGTAAAGGATTTAAGGATCGCAACAAGATGAGAGTAAGCTAAAAGTCTTGTAATATGAAAGTAGTTGAGTGTTTTATTTTGAAATAAACTTTATTATGAACCACCACAGTCAGCAGCGGCAGTCCTCAATGAACAACGAAAGTTCTTTTCGTTGGTGATTCGCAAATATTCCAGAAGGAATTGCTACACGTTTTATTCAACGTATGTTCTAAGAGCGTACAGCACTCAGAGGGAGATCTAAATCAGATTAAAGAAAAAATATAAGCTTTAGGTTTTTTCGATGTGTTTGCACAGATATTTACTTCTGCGTTCACTTCAAAGAAAGTAATAATATAATTTATCGGAATGAATTTTTTTTTAAACTCCTACTCCGTTTATAAATGTACCATAAAATGGATTTTTCGGATTTTGATATTGTAGGTATGTTATGCAAAAAACGTGTACAATAGAAACCAACAGGGAATAATGATACGTTAAAAATGAAATTTTGCAAATTTGTAAAAATTAACAATCGGTTTATGGGAGCTCCTCTTAACACCTTTCTGAGTACCTCTGGTATAATCCGCTGAAATTTCCCAAAAGGCGTTAAATGAGTAATTGTCAAAGAGCTTTACGATGCATTTAAAGGGTTAGATGTCGTCATATAATTTAAGCTGCAACAAGAAAGTAGATTGAATACGATGATATGATTTTT
>QDEB01018514.1:1443-13638 GCA_004193795.1 Asbolus verrucosus | reverse complement strand
AATTTTTAGATTTATAAACAGTGGGGATTTCTATATTTTTCCAAATTCAATTACAAACTTCCCTATATAATTCGAATTGTCATTTCACATGAAAATACGTGCAAAATAATGCGAGTGCGCTAATATTAGGTGCAGATTCTGCACCCTGATTAAATAAATTAAATCAATCTGAAAGATCCACACAAATCAAAGATCCACCGAGTTTAAAGATCCACAGGCTCCGACTTCCAGGCTTTTTCATTAAACAACGTACGCATCCTTTCGTTCTTGCGTGCACACGAGCTCTGCATGTAACTCGCGTAACACTCGATGTGCAATTCTGTTCGATGGTTGATGTGATGGCGTCTCGTTAATTGTTTAGTGGCGGAGTGTGTGATTGGAATGCAAATCGTCATGGAGGGCCTTTTAGGGCGTGAAATGACGGAGTGGCCGTTAAATCGCGGTGCTCCTGAAGATCACAATGCTAGGCAATTCCGTGTGGTCTTAGTCGGCGGCGCTTCTTGGAGGCCTCCTCATCCTCCAGCATTTGCCTATTGGTTCTAATGACATTACCGTCAATTCATAGCGAAGCTGATGTAATTATGTTATCAGGCGCCCGAATATGCCGGATTTAGAGCCATCATAAGTCCGTGAGTGCCAATCTCAATAGATGTTCGCTGTCACTCTCATTACGCTACTATGAAACCGTTTTACTTCACTGCCACATTAAATTTAATCGAACATCAAGATCTACGACAGGCACTAAACTCAACATATGTCACTAATAATGCGCCTTAAACACGATAAGATCCACTGGGTGTAAATAAAAGCTCGCTCTCTGGCGCGATCAATATTTTGGCGACGCGGTGCACATTTACGCCACGACTCATGCAGGCCGTTAATAATCGTACGTTGCGTTCTGCATTATTAACGTATTGATAGGAATCTGGTTATGTGATGGCCAATACTGGATCCGAACGAGATTAGCATCGCGGCCAATATTGGCTTACTCGTTGCAGGGCGGCGAAATTGGTGCATTTCCTATTAATTACGATAATCGGCCTGGGTCGATCGACGTGAATCATGACCGCTTTAAGCCAGAGTCATTTAACTTTGCTGTTGCCAATGTGGACGCGCCAATGGCCAATAACTCTCGCGGTGGACGCCGCCTATATTCTTCCGCGTCACATCCCTTTTGCTTCTATCTTTTCACACGAAAAATTCTCACGGGTCTACAATCCTCTTACCACACCAGAAACTTATTCGGACTTAATCAGCCACGGCCCTTATCACACACGAATTTCCATTTCGCTCTACTTCCGCGCCACCCGGGGAAGCGTCCATCCGACAGAGCCAAAAGGCTGTCAGTTTTTGCATAATTTGACGAGCTTCTCAAGTGGTTACCTACGCACTTTAAAGTTCTTTCGATTGTTTTTGAACCCTGTGGTGAAAACTAGATGGGAATAATTGTATCTAGATCTCTGTTTTGAGAATATTATTGCCTCTATTTGTTGAACAAGTAGAGAAAGTGTTGTTTAAATTTATTTGCACTTCATTCTTCAGTGGTAGAGAGTTGAAACAATGTCTGTTTCAACTGTAGTATTGCCGCTTTGTTTTATTACCGCAGGATTGCAAAATTCTTAATTATTTTAATCTCGGTGTTGAACTGCAAAAAACACTGAATCTTCGTCTGTCACTTTTAGATTTTAGTCGTATATTTCAGAAATTTTAAGGAGTGTTAGTATTGTTAAATCATACGCAGTTTACGAAGCAATAATTCGGAAAAAGTTTAGATACGATTATTAACAGTCCTTTGTAGCAATGCTGAGCGAGAATGTTTCTCACTTTGATACATTCATCAAAATTTCATCGTTTCAAGTGTTTGTTTCTGAACAGAGAACCACTCAGCAAATGAAGAGATTTTTTTTCATCTTGACACATTCACCAAAATTTTAATTTTTCATTTTTTTTTTCTTAATTGAAAACTAGTTGGCAGAAATTACAACATTGGTATCGTTTTGTAGTTTTCAGCTTTCGTTACTGAAGATATTTTTCACACTTTGTTTCTAAATAGAGAACCAGTCAGCTGAATATTATACAATTGATAGCGTTTTGTAACTTTCGTTTGTTTAATGTTTTATATTAATTTGTCATTCCATCTGAATTAATTAAAAATGCAATCTTCGTCTGCCACTTTTAATAATTTATTCGTCGACTGGAAATTCTATGGAGTATTAGTATTCTTAAATCATGCGAAACTCACGTAGAAATAATTTGAACCAACTTGAGGTATGATTGTCTACAACCCTTGATAATAATTCTAAGCGAAAAATTCAAATTAGCTACTGAAAATTGTTTTTGTTTAAAATGTGAATACCGACTTTGTCCAGATTAAAAAACAATTAATGCTGTTCAAAATATGGTAAAAAGCAGCAAGTGGAAACTATACAAAAAATTGAATAAAAGAAAGAAAAAATTTTGTTTTAAACTTGGAATCTTGAAGAACTGGAATTATGCAAGCAACTCTGCCGAGAATCGCATCGAAACTGTTTCGATCGATCAGAAAGAGAGCATCATTTCAATTATTCAATTCATTTTGGGTTATGATTCTTGAAATTCATTGGAAGGCTAATGATTGCATGTGTCCTAATTTAATGTTTCGATTAACTTGTCCTATTTACATGTGAATTGCATTCTGACATGATGTTTAGTCTGTGATTCTGAGCTGATTCTGAGATATTATTTCTCGTAATAAACTGCAATTAAGGAATTAATTACAAATTTTAGATGTCTTATTCATTATTATCTAATTAACTCACTTGCAAACCGTTCAGTTAGGAAAATTGCACAATAACATGTATGTGCATGTGTTACGCATTTTTATTTATCTTGCTAGAATGTAAAAATTTTTAATAACGTCAATGTTGCGAAACTGAGAAAAGTCCTCATAAATCAATATTTCTAACGCTTAAGACTCCACTTTACCAGAATAGTACTGAAACTTTGAAGGAGAAAATGCAATTTTGTAATTATTGACAAAGATATAGCACTAAAAACCGGTGAAACATACACAGCGAAGTTCAGTGGCCCTCACTCTCAGATTCTTACCTCCTCGATTGGAATTATTCTTAAATCTAATCTTTTTTAGACTATTTACAACCTGAACCATGTTTAATAAAATTCATTGAAATTTTGCTCACTATGGGGTTGCTTTATAACTTCGCAGAAAGTTTGTTCCTATAGGGTTTCCCTTATATCGTGTCTTTATGAAACTTCCTTGATATTTCCGTGAAGTGTGAAACTACACTCTCATGGAGTTTCAAATGGAGTATTTCTGGGTAAAAAGTTCATTTAAGAAGCCTTGACAGTGTTTACTTAAGTTTTGCGCTTTACATTACGAACTTTTTTTGAGATCTAGAATTTTTCTATTAGCTATGTTTACATATTTCCTTTTGTTTGTACTATCCTCTGTTAGTAGAGCGTTAAGGTTTGGCTTTTGTTAAGTTGTTTAAGATTTTGCGACGCACTATAAAGTTCATCCACATAACACATTAATAATTTATTTTCGTAGGTACGGCTGTAACTTTATATTATCTAAATGTTGACCCTGCCGTCTTTGTTTTGAAGCGTGGTTTTAATTTCTAAGATCGTACATATTCAATTTATACATTTTCTGAAATTAATTTTTGAGAATTCGTAAAAAGGGCCTATTCGAAAAACGCCTAAATTCTTTGAACTTGACATTTTCGTCTACAGTCCAATTTAAAAATCAGTGTTTTAACTTCGAAAGGGTGGGAATGAAGTTTTTCTCGAAATAGCTGGCAGCTGGAGGGTCGAACTGGGTGCAAGTGCAATGTCCGTTTGTTGATGGAATGGCTTCATATCCGTAATTATTAATCTCGCTATTGGACCACCCCTCCACATAAAGTCAACAAACATGAAAATCTTAATGCACAAAACTTATTTCGTAATGATGAAAGTTGGCATCAAATGTTCTTTTTGCGAGATTAGAACGTAAAAATTATCTCTGAAAAGCAGCGGCATTACGGTTAACAGTTTAATACCGTGATTAAAACAGTAAGGTTATTCCAGTGCGGCCACAAAATATGTTGTAAAATTTTAATGAGTACTAAACTTAAACCTTAACTTAGTTTAAATCTTGTTTATACAATATTTTTGCGGTCGACTTTCTTACACAATCAGTTTAATATTGGCTTTGTTTCGGAGAAGTTGAAGATTCGAGGATTTTTTTAATATCGCGTAACCTTTCATAGCGCTTTTTGTCTGGATGATTAAGCACGGCCCTGTGGAATCACGCGATATCAAAGTTGACTCGAAAAAACCACCCTGTTTCGCCTCAGACTTTAAAAATATTCTCAGCGAAGTTTAAATTCATCACAAGAGCAGCAGGAGGCTGATGGTTGGCCGCCGAAGGGTCACGGATAAATTGTTTCGTAAATTTAATTGACGTCAGCGAAACGTCATCCTATTGTTGCGATTTCGTGGAACAAAACTCCTCACAGAAGAGCCCAAAGTTGCGAGTTCGAATTGAGACACAATCTACTCTAACAGTAATTAATCTTCATATGAACAATTTGTGATATTCATACAAAATCGAACGTTATAATTATTTTGGTATACCACCAGAGGGATATGCTATTGTGATGTGTTATATTGAATACAAGAGAACAATGGAGGATGATTAAAACTGATACTAAAGTTAATTATAGTTGGAAAGGCCCTTAATATCATGCCATAATACTTTCAGTAATGAAGCAGGAGCGTATTTCGGCCTGAAAAAGTACACTTCCATTTTATAGATCACGGTTTAATGTTTGAATTTCCGTCGATTATGCGCAGTTCGCGCCATTCACTCGCGTTGGTGTGGGAAAATCTGCGATAGCGTTTTTTGGGTTGCGGCTGCCGTGTCGATTGATACTAATGAACTTAGGTAGCTAAAATCGAGTAGTCTATCGTCATCAGCCATCACAATTTCGTATAATTAACGTAAATATCACCGGTTAAAGTTGACAAGGTAATTAATAGCCCGTTTTAATGACGTTCATTAAGCACTCGCCTATTAAACCCGTTTTCATCACAAAATATCAACATTACTACCTAATTACCACGTTCGCCGCATTAGTCATATCGAAATCTTTCCCATCTAATGAGATTATAAAATATACTGCTGCGTCACCTTGCATTGCTCCGTGGAGTATTTAATAACGTTACACGTAACGTAAGTCGTGCACATAGATCAAATGAAACTAATAGGGCTAGCCGACTCTGTTATTGACAAGCAATTAAACGGTTTACTGGAAATAATGGCGATGCCCGGAAAAATGATTTGGTCCTTCGCAACGGATCCTTGCAAACGCAAATAGAGCCGTTTCGACGGTGACGAAAATCGTTAGGGAGCTAATAACAGCCCTTAGGTCGCCGGTTTTGATGTATGGCCTATAATTACGGGTTTATGTTCCGGGAGGGCGAGATTTAGTGGGCACCCGGAGCCGGTACAGAGGTCATTATTTGTTTTGTCGGCGGTGGGAAGAGTGCACCTTTTTAAAGTAGATTGCATCGGATCAAGGACGTGATTTATTCGGAATACCCCATAAAATTTATACTCGTCGACGCTTGTGCTAATAAAGTGTGTGATGAAGTAAGTGTATATAACTACCATAACTTTCTCACGGAGCGACAGCGTTAAGTAGGTGAAACATGAAAATATTACAGTTTGAAAAGCTCACGGCAATTTATCAATTTCGAGTAAATTCCACCCTGGAAACATAATACTCGTATCTTTACAAGACGAACTAGCTGGTGTATTACGATGCTGAAGCAAAACTGGTACTTGATTTATTCAGACGATATTTCTGGATTAAAGCGATTTTTTTGCGTGTGCGTGTATGTGAAGCCATTCGAGGCATGTGCGCCGGCTTTCAACAATAACGCTTTTTTGAGTGAATACAGCCGAATTTTAATACACCGCCATAAACTGCACTCGCGGGAAATAAACACAAAAAATTCGAGATGCCGGCTCGAGTTCGCTCATTACATATTAAACTGCTGCTTGAGATGGACAACATCTAATTAAGCCCGAACCGAATTCGGCGATTGCCTAATTAGGACGAGGTCGTTCAGTTTCTGCCAGGATTGCTTCATATAAATTCATAGAAAAGATCCTTGGGGTTTAGACGCGGTTATTGTTTGATGTTTTGCTAAACACGCCATTAAATGCTTACAGGAACAAAGGTTAATTTTACAACAATTCTGGAATTGCGAACCTGATGTCATGCTGAGTTCTGGACCAGATGACACGAGCACTAATTTTCCTGATGGTTGTGCCCAGAATTTAACCTTTTAATGGTTGCAACTTGATGTACTTCCGGTTAAATCATCTATTGTGTGCATGTGTAATTAGCAATTTTTTATATTTCTTTTGACAAATAACGAAAATTTATGACTAATTTTAGAATTTTTGATTAACATTTTTGCTAAATGTTGCTCATAATGCAGAATCGTAGTTTCCCTAGTCCTTAGAAGTTGAAGTCAAATATGAAACTGTTGAAACTGTAATCTCAGCAGATCATAAATTTTATTACTTTCGAATTTTTAATTTTTAAGTCTTGTCTTGTCAAGCAAGGAAATATCGCTTGATTCTAATGAAGTTTTGTTTTTTTTTCGTAAATATTGCGACTTACAAATTTTAACTTTTAATCAGTAATATCTGAATAATATCAGTTACATGTAACTAATTATATGAAAAAATGAACAGATGTACACACCCTAGCATTGCATTCTTTTGTGCATACAAATGACGGTAATTTTAAATATATATTGGGAAGAATTACTTAATGATATCCATTATCATCTGTTTTTTGGATGTTTAAATTAATTGTTCCCAAAATGGAAATTTTGGAAAGATGAAGTTATTAAGGAATACATACATCCATTTTAGGCCGCTTTTAGTGCCCAGGTGTAACCCTTACGTTATTCAGTGGTATAATTTTTAAGTTCTTAATGATCAGGAACTTGATCAAAAAGGGGTCAGCGTTTTTCATTAACATATGTTCAATTTTTTGTTAAAATGAAATTTAATCTGACAGATTCAACTCTTTTATAAATTCAATGTCAAATTTATGTATAAATTGAAAGTAATATTTTAAAAGGAGAATCATCGTATTAAATATTATATTATACGAAGTCAATCTTTGAAACCAACTTTTTTTTGTGTTTTGGCATAAACAGATTATACCAAAGGAAACTGTATTCTAAGTAGAAGCCGAATAAGGTTTTCAATAATTCTTAGCATTCAACCTTAAGAAGTAAAACGATACTCAATTTTACTTTTTACTACTAAAGTATTACATTTTTATTTACTATTATTAGTATTTCGTGATTATGAATCTCGAAAATCGCGAATCTATAACAGTCTGCGAACTATACGCTAAATATCTTATTATTTTATTGGTTTGCCCTTAATAAATACATTTTAATTTTTAAAAAATATACGAAACAAAATAAGCCCAAGGAAGTATCTTAAAAAGCTAGTTAGCAACCGCGAGTTATTCATTATTTCGTTATGATAACTTTAGCCGTAAATAGAAAACTACTTTTAATAGGCATTCAAATCCAACTTTATGATGAAGAAAAAATCATTTAGCAGTTTAGCACGTGTGTAAATTTAATTTGTTCTTTTTATGAAGGTTATCATAAAGTATGGGTTATTGTGAACAATATGATGAATCCCATGTCAGCACTTATCTTAAAATATTACTATTCGTTTTTCTATTGTTTTGATAGATTTATTTCGATCGTTACTTTCACAAAAAACCCTCTTTGTTTTTAAAAATTGAGCGTACGTTAAACATTGTAAGTCAGATCTTTACATTTCTTTTTAAATAAGCTCTCATTTGATTTATAACACAAGAATTACACCTCGGAGGCTAGAGTCGGCCGAAACGGACTTACTCCTTTGATTAATTTTGACTTTTGTTGCATATATTTTTTAAAATGTGATTTGTCGGTTACTCTGTAAGTCTAAATGTAGCTGAAAAATCCTGCAATACCAACATTCGTTAATTTTGACAAATTTTTGAATTATTTAATAGAACTGATGTAAAATAGAATTAATTTTTTTTTTAATGAAGTTGATATAATTCCGATGAAATAAAAAATGTTGATGCTGCATCTAATTAAAAGTTTCCAGTTGCAATTTCATCATTATTTTATTCGCAAAATAAATTCCAACCGATGGAAATGGGGAAATCTGGCATTTTGCGCACAGCAACGAATCACTTAATCGTAGATTTTTGTATTTCCAGCGAGCGAGTGATTTAGTAAGTTACGTTGCCAACGTCGCTTCCGTTTTTTAGTGACTTTAACGTTGGCAAGTTATTTTTCAGTTTTACGTCAGAGTTTTTTGAAAAGTGTTGTGTTGAATGATTGCAGGCCATTTTTCTTTTTTTCAATCCAGAAATTGCTGTAATTGTGAATTTAATGAACGATTGGACACGACGTACCAGCCATACATTGAATGGAGTTGCAGGAAATGTCAGAAACTGTAAGTTTTTCGAAATAGTGTCACCGGCGTGAATAAATCACAAGTTTTAGCTCGGAATCGATGGATTGCGGTTTCTTTTATTAAGTTATTACTCATTCAGCTTCGTTTAGTTCTCAACACATTTTGATTAATTCACGGATTTAAGCGCTAATTTTAGAATCACGAATCGGCCATTACTGCGGAAAAAGACGAAGTTCGAGTGGAAAAGAGCGACGTTTCGCGTGTAAGACTTTAAAAATGTATAAAACAAAAAGGTTACACCTGTCCCTTGAGGGTGAGATATTGCCGGGATTCGGTTGTATATTTAGGACGAAAGAGTGCAGATATCAGCAATGTAACAGGACACTTGCAGGACAATGTACAAGTTTAAGGATCAGCGTCAACAGCAGGGATGTTAAATGTGTTTGCTTTCCACACCAGATGTCATAAATACAAATGTCGAGTTCGGCTCACTGAAGCAAAAATGACTATTTGTCTCTGAATTTGACCATTGTGGGAGATTAGAGTGTTTCTATCTCCTAATCCGGATTTATAACTCTGTCAAATGATACTGAATTTTATCTTTATGCGTTTTGCACTCCAAACATTATACTCTTGTCCAGATATAAAAGTTTATTGTGTAGCCTTTCCGTGATGGCCGAGCAGGCCCATTGGCGTAAGCGATACGGGGACGAACTCAGGAAAAATAAACACGGTCAAACTCTGAACGGTTGAAATATTTACAGATTAGGAGTGAACGTTGGAAATTCTCATTACATATTTTAAATTTTATTCGGATGTGACATGTTGAAAATTCAAAACACATCTTAGATATTTCACATTTTCTTGCTCCTCCCTCCTCCCTGAAAGAGTCTTATCTTCAATTTCGCTTTCTTCCTGGTGTTAATTTAGGCCCAAAATTGTCTCAGTCTGTGTCCGTTAATCCCAATTGTATATTTTGTTTCTTCATAACTTTTGACTATCGCGAAGGGAGAGCAAGACACCCGAAATGTTCTATATTTTACTCTTTAACTAAATAACTATTTATTTTGAAATGGATTTTTGTTTTTAAGAACTTGACAATAACATACTCTTATGTTTTCAGCAAATTTATTTTCTGCTTTATTAAATTCGTACATGTGTCACGTTTTATGACATTATTACAATAGTCCAATTAATGTACTATTTAATTGTCAAATGAATGTCAAAATGTTTACTTTTTAATTTTTTAATTTTTGTTTTTAATTTAAGCCCTTAATGAGTCAATCTTCTGCTTTACAATGTTGTAAGGTACTTACAATGAGTATAATTTGTTTCTAACGTTATTCTGTTTTTTATTTCTGCTTCTCCTTAAAACAATTTTGTTTTTTTGTTACTCCTTAAACTTACAATTTGGTTTTGTTATTTCTTATAGATATATTCTACACGGCCTCTTTCGTTTCTAATTTTGACAAAATTTTTATTCATTATATTTTATTTGTGTTCTTTTAGATTTTTGAAGTTTTCGAAATTCATAAAATTAAATGGAAACAGAAAAAAATATTTTGAAAGCATTTTTGAAAATTGTTTGACATCTTAAAAACTCTTAAAAACCATTTTACGTTAACCCTCCCTCCAAAAACACCTCCTTTCAAATAGTTGAAGAACAAACGACCCCAAATGCAGTTTTTTTCCAAAACAACTCTTGTATTTATATCTTCAACCTAAAACTGTTCAATATTTTTCCGATTAATTAATTAAATTAATTAATTAATTAATTAATTAATTAATTTTCGAAAACGGTATAGATTTTTTGGTTTTATTTTTTATAAAAAAATAAATTATGATTAATCTTCCGAAGTTTTTGTCAAATTTAAGAAAATTGCAAAATGCCGTCTTTTCCTCTGGTACATTATACGATATGGTTGACATTGCATTAATAAATTTTCAAGATCATAAGTCGGCTATTTTTGGTAAAACCAAAAACGGATGATGAAAATTTTTATTAGCTTACGAATATTATTTTGTATCCTGTTTAGAATTTTTAAATTTCATAAAAAATGGCCCTGTATCATTTAAGAACCTTTGAAATTTTTAGGCCCATTAAACAATTTACACATACCTCTGCAATTAAATTTACATCACAAAAGACGTTTATGATGTAGAAATGAGGATTGTTGGAATGAAAATTAAATAAACAAATAAAAATAAATTAAATAAATTGTCGAAACCTTGGCAAAAATACTTAAAATTTTTGTTAATTTGTGTAATTTTTGACATAGCCGTAACCATATTTCGTAATGTATGCACTTTAGTGCATTGTATCATCTACATTATTTACTTATATAGGGGGGTAAACACCTAAGAATTTGACAATTAATGCTCCACTCTCGTATAACTTCAAAAACAAAATATTCTCTCGCTCCCGCTGGAATTCGAATTATTTGCCTTCAAACTACAGCGTGAATGCTGTACTTAATTTTTTTTAAGTTGCCTGTTGATGTTTAAGTTTCTCGGTTGACGAAGTTTAAGATCAACAGATATCTTGGAAAGTTCTCGAAGCCAAGTAATTTAATTAGAAAGCATTTTACGTTAATTGCGCTCAGCAGACAAGACTATGAGCAGAATCGCGAGCACGACAAGTATTGTCGTTGAAAATTTCCCAGTACAAATAAATTGTGACGCGAATGAAATTGTTTCGCGTTATTAAAAGGACAAAACCAGAATCGGAATTCGAACGTAAACACAATGACGATGCGGAAAACGGCAACTGGGATGGTCGCGTTAATAATTGCGGTGTCTTGATTGCACCTCATATTAATTTGAATATTAATTACTGCTATCGATCGGAGTCGTGAAGTTTGGAGATGTTTTGCAGTGTTGTTAGAAGGGCTGAAATCCGGCAAAGTTCACCGATAATTAATTGTAAACCGAACTCGCACACCGGCAAATCGAACCGACATAATTAACGAGCGTCAGCCTTCCGGTTCTCGAGAGTCGGTGTGAAATCATTGCAGGTGTTGGGAGCGAAAGAAAAAGTCCAACCGGCATCCGTCTGGTCCAGCCCTTGATCCCTTTCCCGCTTAGTTCCGCAATACGCCGCGATATCTTAGACTAGTGGCTTCTATAGAGGTAGAACTGCACGATACTGATAAGAGGGGGTTTGAAGTGAGTGATTCTCTTTCAGCACAAATTGCGACGGGTCTGCCGTCTTCGGCGTCGACAGCGTCACCAGATTGTTCACCCCCAGGTACGTTTCTGGCTTGGTGTCGTGCTGTAATTACCAAAAAATCTGAAAACTGAATGAACACACAACGACAGAGTCTGTAGTTGATCTCTCTGACGCGTAGTGCCCCACGTAGCTATCTCTTATCTCTCTTTCTGTGTTGCTCTACTACTCTAGTAATGTTATCTTATGTTGTCTTATAGGGGCTTTGGATTTATCACCTTCACCGACCCGGCTAGCGTAGATAAGGTTTTAGCCCAAGGCACTCACGAACTAGATGGCAAAAAGGTAGGGTAGCTTTTATTTACCTAATTTATCTGTAGTGTCTACTTAAGCGCCCTTAGAGGGTGACTTTTACTGTACGTTCATTGGTACTGTACTGACCGGCTTGGCATAAACTAATTTCCGAGAAAGAGATAGGTGTGTGGGCAAATTCTGTCTGTTCAGGACTGGCGAATTCTGTTCTCAA
>QDEB01018482.1:0-11788 GCA_004193795.1 Asbolus verrucosus | reverse complement strand
TTCCCTATATAATTCGAATTGTCATTTCACATGAAAATACGTGCAAAATAATGCGAGTGCGCTAATATTAGGTGCAGATTCTGCACCCAGATTAAATAAATTAAATCAATTTCAAAGATCCACACAAATCAAAGATCCACAGGCTCCGACTTCCAGGCTTTTGTTTTGTGAGATTTCATTTTAATAAAATTATTGTAAAAATGATGTTATTAATTGTCTTAAAAACGTGGAATAATTTCATTTCGGAATTCCATTACACCAAAAGAAAATATTTTAGTTGCTACCCCCAGACTCTCAGATGTAGACCAGCTTGTGCAATTACATCTTATATTAAATTTTATAACATTTAATAATTGCATTTGCTCATAATTAACACAATTAATGAAGTTTCAGAAAATTTTAAATGCACCAAGATGCACTAAAATTTTCTTAAAAAAATACTTCATTTTTTAAAATGTATGTGACAAGTGTGACAAACACGGGTTTCTTTTTGCGTTAATTAATAGAAACATAACGTTTTTTAAGAAAATTAAGTAAACCAAAAAAAAATGCAAATTTTGCGTTTGTGTTCAGAACATATTTCTAAACATTTTTTTTATGATTTTTTGCTAGATTTTAACAAATAATGGTGCTTTTAACGAATTCTAATGAAAAATTCATTATTTCGGGTTTACTGGAAATCACTAGAATAAATGTTTTTGATTGATTTTCAATTTTAGAAGTTGCAAAAATTTTTGCTATTGGCGCAGACTTTTGGCGAATTTAGTATCTAAATTAAAATGTTAAATAATTTACTAGATCTCGAAAAGATATTATTAGTAATTCAAAAACAAGTCTTTCGTATTATGCAAAATATTTTAGAGCCTTTTATGGAGGCAAAGTTAAAAAATGTAATTTACTGACAACATACGTATGAGTATGCTTACTGTTTGATTCAAAAATGTAAACATAAATCTGGAATATACAAAAAAAATAGTAAATATAAAATACATTGAAACGGAGGTTATACATACTAGTCCCATACCTCCACCAATACTGAAAAATGTCCTTGTAATGAGGAACTCAACATTTTTTAATGTCTCCAAAAAATCAAAATATATTGAATAAAAAGAAAAAAAATGTTTAAAGAGAAATATTTAAGTTATTAGTTTCTTTAGAGTCGTATGAAGTAATTTTTATAGAAGTTAAAAATATAAAAAATATATAATTTGGAAATTAAGTATACGTATGTGTAGAGTTCATGGTTATTTTGACATTATTATTCAACCTATTATAATGGTTATTTGCAATTAAATAAATTGAATAAAAAAATGTTATATTATTGGTGTATTCCATTATTATTGGTTACGACTCTCCTTTTAAGACACCCATTAGCAGGAAGTATCGAAAGTGACAACTCAACATACCAGCGTGTTGAACTAATCGATAATTTGGTAATAAAGTGAATTTCAAATCAATTACATTTAGAATACTGTGTTTAAAATAAGGGCTGGACTTTAAAAAATATGTTCTATTCGTGAATTGGATATTATATAAAACTGCTCAATTATTGCAAAAGTTTCCTCCATAAATTTATTTTGGCTTATGTTTACTGGGCTAAGATTATCCAGTCAAATTATACGCTTACCGTTTCTTTTTTATTTGTTATGTGTGTTCTTCAAGTGAATATATCCAAAATAAATATAATTCACGAAACTAAACCGAACATTAATATTAAACTTGAAGAGGGTTTCGATAGTGAATTTAAATCACAGATAGAGATTGGGTTCTTTTGAAAGAGGTCCAAGATCGATTAAAGTTAAGCTTTTAAGGATGTTATAAATCTTTCATAAAATAACTAAATGCGCAAAACAATTAACGTAAATTGGGACAATAAACAGCTAAATAAGTCGTTAACTTCCACGAAAGAATCCTCATTGATAATTAAAAAATAAAAAGGGAAAACAAGCCATCCAAGAATCCTAAAACGCGTAGGTATCATCATTTATTCATCATGCTGCATAAGGCAGAAATAATGAATGTTTTTATCTTTTAATCATACTATAGCTTCATTCATTTAGTTTTGGAACAAGTAAAACCGGTTTAAGTCAAAATCCAACCAAACAACGAACAAATTTCAGTAATTTGAAGTTCATTATAACCGAACTCGACTGTATTGAATATTTTCATTATTTTTCTATTTTTAAGAATTAGATTTGAAAAAAATATATAAGATTTAGCACAAAAGGGTGTTTTATGCATGAATAATATTTACTCACAAGGCAAATTAATGTGGTTAGTAAAATTTCCATGTAAATCCCTATGTTCATGAATGAAAGTGGACACTTAATATACTTGTTACAGGCATTTAAACTAACAGCAGTTAGAACCACTTCGGATTAGAAAATTAAGCCGTACGTCAGTTTTCCTTTGAAAATGCTGGGTCTCTTATCAAATTTTAAGTGGCGCTTAATTCATTTAGTGTAAGCGGTGGGGGATGTAAAACGGCCCTAAATCATTTTCTTGTTTTATATTTGGCGAGACAGACATGATCCTGTTGAAATCACCCTAAATCACGTTTTTGTTTTTAAATTTGTTCAGACAGAAATAAATGCTGCTTAACTTTTTAATGATCAGGAGCTAATAAATGGCTAATGAATTGAATTGACGTTTTAATTAATAAGAACTGATTTGCACCAAGCACAATAAATTACTTTTAAACATCCATTCAGTAGATAAATATATTCCGGTGCTGCTAAATACAAGATTTATTACATTCTGCAGTTAAAACATTCGGCCAAGATTCTTATATACTTAAATGAAGATATTTTTTTCAGACGTAACATAATTGGTTTTTAGCTTCCTCTACGAATGCTCAGATTTCTTACGGTTGTAAAATTTTACTACAATGAAATGTATTGCTCAATTTTGTCTGTTGTAAGTTGTTACAAAGTTTTATTTTCCAGTATTTGAAGGTCCATTTTATCCTTTAAGCTTCCGCAACTGTTGTCCACTGTAGGGTGATGGCTTCAAAGTTGTAGTCCGCATCGGTCAATTTGTTATCATCTTTTGAAGAAGGTTCCGAAACGTCAGGACAACAGATCAACCGATGCGAACTACAGCGGTTGCTAACCCAGAACCCATAACCTCTTTAAAAAAACATTGGACGTTAAATAACCTAGAAAGTAATAACTTTCAAAACTGTTATCAAGTGTGATAAATGACCGGTTTCAAATGCACTGTTGCTATAATTTATGCAATATGTATTTTACTGATTGAATTATTTCATTTCATTCATCGATATTTAACAAAAAATTAATTTTTAGAACAAACTAAACACTCAATAATCTTAGGATGCTGAATTGTAGTTCGTTTAAAAAAGCCTGAAAAAATCATCAGCAACAACATTTTAAACAAAATTTTATGCGGTTACCAAGGATGTTGAGTTTGTTATCACATTAGTTAAAAGAGAAATACACAGGGTCGTACTACCAACTTGATTTTTAAACATGAACATATCATTATCACATTTTGTAATATAATCCTATTTTTTTTTTTTTTTTAACTAAATGTATCGAAAATATTGAAACGACAACAAAAATGGTGGTTTGATAAAAACTAGAGGTTTTATTAACAAGTTACCATTAAAAAACATAAAAGACCATCCTAAAAGCTTGATTTTTAACATTTTCATGACAAAGGTGACGGGGACACTAAACTTGTTTAGTCAGCTTTAAATTATAATTATAGACACGTGTTAGTTTTGACATGTAGTCTGCTTACATACAGATAATGAAATGTAAAATATAAAAGGGTTTTCTTTTTGTTTATTGTTACAAAAGTTGTCAGATTGATATCAACAAATTACAGATTTAATGACAGCTCTTTTCTTTATCTACTTTTCCTCATAAGAGAGGATGAGATCCTTAGCACAATTATGTACTCATTTTGATTTTCAAATATTAAAAGGTGTATTCATTAGTTGGTACACCTTCTGATATTGATAGTACCATGAAACATTAAAAAAAATTTAACATATTATTGAAATGATCGCAACTAAAATTTAAAGTAAAAAAATGTAGTTAGAACATATAAAAACTGTTCTAGTTATGATTCTGCAACACGTTTGTTGTAATTTATAAAACTTTAATTAATTAATTTTTTATTTTATTCACTGTTCTACAATGCTAAATCGCGATAAAATAAACTACCCAACGTTATTTTAAGAAGAAATATGCTTGACACTGACAGATTTTATTGTCATCGTTATGAGCTATAAATTTTATTTAAGTTTTGTTACAAAAATAGTAGTCACGACAAAAATTGATTTTTTTAACATGAATATTATTTGGAGGAGAGTTTCAGGTGAAAATGGGGAGTTTCAGGGAGAAAATTTTGAAAGGTCACTGGCTAAGGCTTTTTGAGCGTAATTCTTTAAGAAAACAACTAAATTTTTTCAAAATTGAAGGTTAAATTGTTACATATGTATATAATCTCTATATGTCTAGTCTATAATCTATAATCTCTAATTTAAAAGTAGAGTATGTTCCACTATAAAAAATAAAGATAACGTCCAAATTTTAAAAATGATGTCCAGATATCCCTTTTCTAACCTTGAACATGTACTTATTTTCATTATAGTAACTTCATTAGTTTCCAAAATAATTGGACAGACCCCTGGTAATGGGACACTCGTTTATTGACTTATGACTATATTTGTTTCTTTGCTGAAAGCACTACCTATAGACTTACAGATAATAATAGAAAATATTGCTTACACAGATAAAATATGTGGAAAACTCTGATCTAACAAAACTGGGAAACCTGGAGTCAAAAGATATTGTCGATAATATGCTACTCTAGCAAAACTAAATAATAAGCATTCTTTAGAGGAGTAAACAGGCAAAAAATTATTGTACAATGGAATAACAACCCTTCAATGAACTTGAAAAAATTAAATTTAATGAAACATTTCGTTTTTACACACGCATAGTAAACAGTTTATATTTTTATATCTCGCTGACAAAGTGATTTATATCATCCAAACGTTATCGAAGTTGTTAATACTGACTGTTAATTCCTTCATTAATCAACTTTTAACAGTTAAATTGGACACTGTATACTAATGTAATAAACGTTGAGTTTTAATATATTTTTTTTATTAATACACGTAACGTATAATAACAATAAAATTAGAAATTAATATATATACACTGGAGTTTGGTTTTAACGAACTGCCACCATACATTGAAATCCGATCCTTCGGTGTATTTATCCATTGTATTAATTTTATTTAAATTATAATTATGTTTAACTAAATTTATTCATTAAAATATTCAAAATATCCAAATACATATATTAACAAAAATTATACTGGCGTTTTAATGACCTGTAAAAGTAAGATTGTGCCTTTATTAATAAAAATATCGAAATACCGTTTTTACTAGAAGATACATTTCGTAAAATTATTTTCATATATAAAGTGATCCATAAAACAAACGCATATTGTTTTAAATAAAAAGCCCTGCATATTGTCACATATTTTAATGAACCACTTAAAACGACAAAATTGTATAGAGATGAATAAAGAACCTGATCAGGTTCTTCAGCAGCCTATAAATCTTTTTCCGCATGTCTTTAACTGAAAAATATTTGACAAAACGTCAGTTCGACTTCATCATTTATTTATCGTTTTTCTTCAAAAATATTAACGATCGAACAAAAATCATTCCTTTTGAAATCCTATTTTCGAAATGGCGTGAAACTAAGAAATGGAGAATTATCTTATTCTATATAAGCTTGCTTTGAACAATTTTTAAAACGATTTGCAGCTGGCGCTGTTGGTGCATTTTATTGTCATAACTGATTACTCAAATTGATTATTGAATCAATCACAGACATGCAGAAAAGAGTTCATAGGTTCTGCGATCAGTTTTTTAATTTTTTAAATTTATATTTCTTTATAAAATTCAAAAAAGTGATTCTGTCTAGATCTATTAATTTAACAAAGGTTTATTAAGCTCTTTTTATATAATGGAAGCTTGACTAGATTTTACTTAAACCTACTTTAAGCAACTGCGCTATTCACCAGTCGTTTTAACCGATTCTAAATTATAATATAATTTGTTTCGACGCATTTAAGAATTTTTCCTCTTATTATAAAAAAAGAGATGAAGTGAAAAGTTGTTAAACTAAAAATATAAAACACTGATGAAATTGAGGTGTTGAAAGCGCGTAATTGACACTTTTTTATTACAGAAACAATAACTAGGAATTACTCTTGACGAAAGCTCTTGTAATATTCTGATGACAATTTACTTCTTATCTTGATAAATATTACACAAGGAACATCACTTTACGTTCCCAAAGAGAAGGAATCTAAGCACGATGGTCACGTACATTTTAACAGACGTACCTGACCAACTAGATGTAAATTTAGAATAGTTCATTTCCTGATGAAACTAATTTTGGTGACGAAATGCGTCTAGCGTAGTGTTCTGTTGCGGTGGTGAAATTCAGCGGGTTTTTATATGTCACTGTTGAACCACCTTTTTAACTTAAAAAAAAGCAAGACTTGTTGCTTTCAAGCGGTTTTGTTAATTAATATTTCACAATTATTACGGTTTGGTTGAATCGGTATTTTCTGGGAACTAGTTGAGATAAATTCGTCCGTTTTTCCTGAAGCACAATTTTGATGTCAAATTAAATTTTAACGAAGCACTCAGGAAAACATGCAGTGCGCGTAGATGTTTCCATATTTGTAAATTAAGAGAAATTAGAGCAAAAATCTCGAGTGCCGAGGTTATATGGGAAACTGAATGTGTAAGAGGCAAGAAAACAAAGTTCTGGGTTAATTTTTGAGTTTAGGGTTTAGTAGATTAGTAGATTTTAAGGATTAGTAGAAATTGTAGGTGATAGTGATAGTGTGGAGTTCAAATTTCAAAGTTCGTGACAAACATCGAATACAACCAAATAAAAAAAGAATTGATTCGTTATTCCGCGCATGCGTTATTAGTCAAAAAAACGCTAAGCGAAAAATCTGATTTTCTCGAAAATGGTTCAAGATATCGAAACGTTACTTTTACATGTGTATCAATCTAGAGGGGTAATATTAATAACACATGAATACATGAACATTGCACTCCAGACGATGTTCATCCCCCATTGTCTAAATATACTATAATTCAAGACATCATTAAAAATTATGTAAGTTTGTCATATATATCAAATGGATGCCACATTGAAAAGAAAATTTGAGTTATGGCAGTCCACACATGCGCAATTGGCTATCAAAGTTTTCAAAAGAAAAATTCAATTTTTTTTGAAAAGGGTTCGAGATATCCACCTTGAAATATAATATCAACGAATTGAACCAAACTTGAAAGTTACGATCAAAGATAAAAAATGTCTTTTGACTGGTTGGCACAATTTCGTTTAAAACTTGTACGTAAGCTCAAAAATACTTACCGACCTTATACAAAGGAGGAACAAATGTAACAAACTGGGGTTGTACAATAAATTTTTACATTAATATTAAGCAACTCGATTACTGATCATAGACGTAGGATGAACACAAAATTTCATCTGTTTTGGCATAAACCAAATACTGCATACAAAAAGAGACATGATATATTTGCCAACATCTGGCTTTAAAATATAATTTAATACAACATCATAACCCATACTTTCAATACGCACCCAATTTGGAAAACGATAACTATAAAGTGTATTGGGACAGAACTGTTTTAACTGATATTCGTATCATCGCCCACAGAACTGATATCATAATATTTGATAAACAGAACCGACAGGTATATGTTTTAGATATTGCTGTCCCAAATTCACACAACCTCTTACAAACCTACAACACCAAAAATTGAAAAATACTTACAACTCTGTTGCAATAAAAAATTTATGGAACCTTGAAAAAATTTCAATATTACCGTTACTTATTTCAGCTACGGATATAGTAACCAAATATAAAAACTTTAAATTAAAAAAAAAAGTTAATTGTTGAAATACAAAAGGCGATATTATTATGCTCATGTCATATAGTCAGAAAATTTCTTAATATAGATCACACATTGAACTACGTCAAAGTGCATAATATAGTAATTACGCTGGATTAACTGAGAGATTATTAATAACGAATTACAAAATGTTGAATAAAATATAATAAAACTAACAAATTATTTAATTTAAACATAGAGTGTGTGAGGAATTATTTGTTTATTATAAATGCTTTTTTATTGTGTAGTTTTTCTATCTCAAATGTTTCTTATGTAAACAAATGGGCTGCAATAAATTTATTTCGACTCTGCTCACATTTAGAAAATTTGGATTTAAGTGAAAACTGGTCATAATATTTGTGATTATTTATTCATTTAACTTTTTTATTAGTAAATTTATTTAGGAATATAAAAAAAAATCTGTACCATAGTTTAATTACCTACGTCGATATGATTATGTAAAAAATATTATTATGATCAAAATACATAAGTCTTATAAATTGACTGTTTGAATAAACCCGATATAAACAATGACAAGAGTTTAACACTAAAATAATTGGCCAAATATTTCGCTTTCTCTTAAACCATTAAGTAAAATATTGAATAGTGTATATGGAAAAAATGAAGAAAACCATATATCTATATAACATGTAGCAATAATAATGTATATAATAGACATAAACATCTATTAATGCTAATTAAAAATTGATAAAATTCGGTGTAACGATTTCAGAGATACGGTGATCTGAAAAATTCACGAGTTCAAAGATCCACCGACTTCAAAGATCCACACTCTTGGACTTCGAGGATTTTTAGTCTTCTGGGTGGCTGTTATCGTCGCGGGACAGTTCTGTTTTTGTTGTCGCGTTTTGCTGGTTGAACAATGGTGGAGTTATGGGGCTAGTTCGGGTAGGGCTCCGTGGTCAAATTAGCCAACAAATAATAAGGAGTATTTGTTGAAGAACCTGAAGACGACGGGCTGGTTGGGTTAGGTATTTATCAAGGAAAGTTTGGTGGTGGATATTGGAGCGCAGCTGTATTTCCCGAGTTATGATAATGCATCCTCCATTAACATAAAACACATAACTAAAAGCGCGCTACAAATTCGGCTTTGTTCTTGAGATTACCTGTCGCAATTAGCGGCAGGTGTCAAGTGGTACCGTCGACGCAACCAGATTTGATCCGACAACCGTTACGTATTCGTGCATTTAGGGAGCGAGTTCAGCAGAATGCAGCGCCAGCACTTTGGGGAAGCCGCAGCGGTAATGATGTAGTGTGCGGTCGGGCCCGAGGTGATGGCAGGAACTGTGATATTCAGCAACCGGGAGGAGTTCTCACAATGTTGTTAAAAGATGTAAATTTGGAGGTTGTGTATATGCGTTGCGGAAATTCTTCTGGCTTGGGGCTCACCCTGCTTATTCTCCAAATAAGTTTGTAAATATTTCAACTTTCTAATAACGTATTGTAACTTGTTCGAGTTCCACATAAATTTTATTTATGCTAACACAAACACATGTTTACGAATAAGACGTACTCCTCCGCCTTTATTTCCATACCACTCAACATCGCTGCTCGCAAAACCTTTTTTTTTAACGCTATTTTCTCCGCATCAAACACACGCCGCCAAATTCACAAATACGAAACATGCCACTTCAATTATACCCGAAACCAAAATTATGTCGTTTCTATTTTCGATTTTTTCATTTCTTCCTCGAAACTAAACCAGTAAATTATCTTAAGTCATGTAAAATCGCCTTAACGTACTCTCCGATTCACACAACAACCTGACACAGAGTGCCTTATAAATCATTGAACAACTTCGGTGGCCTTAAAAACCAAAAATAATTTAAAACTGTCCTTCCAGACCGAGATTTTGAGCCCCCGGATAACTAAGCAACGTAGTCAACGTTGTAACACTTCAAAAAGCCAGTTTTGACTCGAATTACAATTTTTTATATTTATAAATCACGTCAAATATTTAATTGAGAATGGTCAGGTTTTATCATCTGCGGTGGATCTAAGGGTTTTTCATTCAATATCAATTGATACTATGACCTATTACAAGAAGAGTTCAAAGGACTAGAAAAATAGTACTGTTAATGATCTTAATTCAAACATAACCAGTAAGTGTAAGACTATTAAATTCTCTAGGAAACATACTTTCTTTCTAACTTCTATTTAGAAAATGTTTTGTATATTCATAATCTGTTAAATTACAAGTACTTCATTTAAATCTGCAGCTAGATCTATGCTACGTATATAATTGTATACAACATGTTCAGAAAAATTGTAGTCAAAGGAGATTTTGAAAAACAAGAGCTATGTCTGTGATTGAACCGCACAATTTTAACTGTCACAATGTCAAATTTTACAATTTACGTTATTAAATAATTTGTGAATCATTTTCGATGACATCGAATAAAAATATAAAAATAAGAAGCTTGCATTGGTCACATTTAAGCCACTCTGTTCTTATTATTCACTCGTTTAAAGAAACTTTGAAGTGATTTATCATGGCAAACGTGAAAAATGCAACAATAATTAATTCACATTCAAAATTTAAATTGGATCACAACTACAAATAACCAGAAATTTATTTAATAACGTAAATTATAAAATTTTGACAGGACATTATTATTATGACAACAAATGTCAGTTGAAAACTGTACTGCTCAATCACAGATATTGATTTTGTTTCTCATTTGACAAGAAATTTTTTGAACATACGTTACCCTTCACTTGGAAAATGCGGTGCCGTAATTATTGTTATTAACAATTGTCACATTTTCTCGCTGACTGAAGAATAATATCTATAAAAAAAAAAATGTATCAATTGAACTTGCTAGTGCAGTGCAGTGAGAAAATGGAGTAATTGTTAAAAATAACCAAGAACGTCAACCATCCAGTAAAAAGATTATTATTATTACAGTTCTCAATCAATTTTAGAAAATCAATTACAGAGATAGCCCAACGGCTTTAGTACAGAAGACAATAATAATTGTAAATTTAAATTAGAATTTTATAAATAACAGAGAAGATCGCCAATTTATTTTATTTGTAACAATGCCATATTCAAAATTTTAATTTTAAATACCTTAGTAATAAAGCAACATATCCTTATCAGAAAATAAGATCTGATACAGGTAGTCCAATTGAAATTTTCAAGTTTTTTCAATAGTAATAGTTCGTCTAAATTACGATTCTTTCAAAATTAAATAAAAAACCATCTCAAATTTTCTGTTTTATTATGTTTTTTATTCTTGCAACACCGCCATACACTGCAATATTTACAACTGGCTTTATCCTAATGCGTTATTTAAACTTATTGTCTGTTTCTCCTCTACTCTGCAAAAAATGACTGTTTCTTTAATAAAACTTGAAATTTAAAGGAATTTTAAACCTATTTTGATCACCAACGTATAACATTAATTGAAAATTTATTTGTAAAAGAATGCATCGGAAACAGCTTCTATGTTTCGCAAGGATTTCAGTTTGAAATGAAAGACTATTTCTGTATTCTACTCCAAAGCCACATTTTTAAAAATCCAATTTAGTTGCCTATAAAGCAAATGAAAAGTGCGTAAATAAATAACTTTTTTTCAAAATTTTGAAACGAACATCTATGTATCTTAAAAATAGTTTTTAACTGTGCACTTAACTATTCTACTGTAAAAACCAATTTTCGATATCTTGAAAAATGAAAACATTAAAAAACTTTCCATTGATCAACAAACAACGCTAATACTTTTTTTTTTATTTAAGACATATCACAGTATTTTTTTATATCTAAAATTTTTGTA
>QDEB01018437.1:0-13091 GCA_004193795.1 Asbolus verrucosus | reverse complement strand
AAAAACAGCAGAATTTTAAATAAACGTTTACCTGTTTTAGCGCTTTATACAAATATTTGAAATTATTGAATTTACTCCTTAAGCAGTTTCCACACTGTATATATTTTTTAAAGTATCTAAATCCTAATTAGGTACCTGGGTTTTAAGCGGAAATATGCATTTTCGCCAGTGACAACCAGAAAGGAAAAATAAGTTAATTGTAACTTTATAGGTAGACAAATCGTAATGAAATAAAATATAAAAGTGTTACTGTCAAGCCAAAAAATTCTGTTTTCATTTATGTTAAATATTATTGACTGAAAATATAAGATATCCTTTTATGCAACGGGAAAAACCGAATTAAAAGCCCGTATTTGTGCTGTACGGGAAGCAGTTTATTTCTGAATGCGTAGACACGCAAGATTTGAGAAAAATGATTCTGTTTCTAAAAGTAAATTGTGAATACCATTAAATTTTTGATAAAGATTATGGTGAATTGAGATAGCAAATTGGCGCAATGATAACATCATTTTATTTTCTTGTTTTATGTAACATATTTTAATTTCAAATTTCATGGTCTCTAGAATCCCATAAGAAATGTGCCATGTCCTTTAACAATATTTGAATTGTAAATATTGTTAATATGGAAATAACGCATACTTTATTTTTAGTTGGATATCTACATCATTTGCGTCGAAAATGTTAAACTTTGGAAGAAGAACCAAATCTAAAAAATAAAGAGAAAGAAGATCCATTTAAGAAAAAAAAAATTGTTTAAATGATTTTTTGCTCAAAAAATATAATAAAGGGTACAAAATAACAAATTAAGGGTAGTTTGCAATTCGTGATGACTTTCTAAGCTACAAATTCGGATAAAGCGAGAAAGTCGGTATGGATAGCGCTCTTTCCAGCCATAAGTCTTTCCAAATACATAGAACTCGAAATTTTGAACAACTATATTATGAGTATCGTAAAAAAATGCTAATAATAAAAATTAAAGACTCACCTTCACACCACAGATCATCTGCTTCTTTTTGAACGTAAATGGGATCTCCAATTTCTACGTCAATTTCGTCGTCATGTCTGGGTACAAATTTATGAAGTCCCCTATGTGTAGCTTCTAACATTTCCACATCGTTATAAACTACGCCTCCGCTAATACAGGGTGATATGCCTATTATCGGCGACATGGATTTAAAACCATCTGTGCCGGTGGGAGAGTGTGCTGTACTATGCCCACTGTCCGCATCAGTTATAAGACGTTCGGAATCTGGTGAATCTGTATCCCATAAATATCCACATTTTAATACTAAAATTGAGCTTGGTCCACTGTTAGAACTTCCTAATTCATCCGCTAGCGACATTTCCCTGGATAACTGATATTGTGCACACATTGTGACTACAGATGCTGAAAAATAAATATCAATTTAATAATCATAAAAATGTTAATGGTATGCATATATTATATTATAAAGAACATAAAATGTTATAAATTAATTATGTTATAAATTGTTAGTCAAAAGAAAAGATAACTGTCACATATTCTGATTATCTTTAACGATCTCTGAAATCGAGATCCAAGTTCATTGTTTAATCGTTAGAGGATAGCACCACTATTATCTCCCCAGGCGTTCCCTAACGTTGGTAAAATTATATATTTTTTTAATAAACTAATATTTTACAACAATGGTTTTTTGTCAACTCGCTGTCGAAGGACATAAATATCCAAACAAGTTGTCTTAAAGAGTATTCCGGTAATAAAATGAAAGTTACAACTTATGTTCGCTATAAACTGTTAAATAGACAGCTTTCGACAACTCATCATGGTCAACAGCCACATGTGTGCTATTTTAAATTTCTGCCATAATCATTGATTTGGAATGATTAGAGTAAATTTACCAATTAACTGCCAAGTTATGGCAAATTTCCTATTATTTTTTTGCCTAATTGGATAGTGTTGCAATAATTTGTTCTTGACAGAATTAATGGTTCTTCCAAAGTATAATTTAGATTTAGAATGATCATTAATGATTAAATGTGCCAAATACCTGTTAGCTTTTGTCTCATTTCTAACATTATAATTATAACTGACGTTGAGACAGGGGCGCCTTGCGTCATATTTTTCTTTTTGACAATTATTTATAAATCGTTTCAAAAGTCGGTAACTCTTTCGTACATTGTGTTTCATATCACTGTTTTTTGTTAAACTGCATTGATAACAGCAGAAAAATTTAAAGCAACAAGAACCTCCTTCTCACCATTTTATAAAGAGGGCGCAATGATTACTCCATATAACAGTATTTTTCGAGTCTGCAGAAAGTTGGGCGATTATCTTAGTTCTATTGAATATTCCTTAAAATAAATTAATGTATAAATAGGTATTCTAGTTAAACAATCAAGATCACATTTAGCACTGGTAATTAAAATTGTATACATAATTCAAGTTCATTTTGGCGTTCATTGTAGCGTCACAATATATCTATATAGGTACTATACATATTTACACATACTGTTTCATAAGTTAGTGAACTCAAATGTGTCATCTCCAAAAATGTTTCACATTTGAAAACTTATTAAAATAATCAACAATAGTAACAGAAATCATTATGAACATCAAAACGAGAATGATTTTAACCTCAATAATGTTGAATCATTAATGCAAAGTGAAAAAGAATAATTATATCCAGGTGCATTTCAGCCGATATATCAATCTTGTCAAAAGTGAAGCGTTTTACAATAATAACACTTTTGATAAGCAAGGAAACATTTCCACAAGGTTATCATAAATGTCTCTAACATCGCAGTGTGTTGTGAAAATATGCCGCCTATAATTTTGCTATACTTATATTACTATTTAAGGTAAATTAATGTGATTACTTGGTTGCCTAAAAACTAAAAATGTCAAATTTACATTATAGTGCAAATCCAGAACTTGAGGGGTGGCAAATCCATACATATACAATAAATCACAGTTACCTACGATATTAGAAGCATTTCTAATAATCATAACATATTAAAAGATTACAATGCGAAAGGTGAAAATGCAAACTGATGACTTAAAAAGTATGACAAGCCTTCTGGTTTTGAATACAAACAAAAAAGAAAGTTTAACTTCGTCATTTTATGCATGCGTTATTAGTTCCCAAAGCTTTAAGAAAAAAATCGAATTTTCTCGAAAATGATTCGTTATCGCAATGATACTTTCATATATGTATTCCTAGGCTGATTCTAGATACATCCGACTCCCCAAATATAATATTCAAGATAACATCGCCAAATTTGTAGTACCACCAATAGCTGGTATATGAAAAAAAAAAAAAAATCTCAATTCTTTATAACTTGGAAACCACACCTCCCTAAACAGAAGGAAATTTTGCATAGAGCTTAACAGTTTAATGTTCCCAAAGAAAAATTCGTTGTCTTGAGCGCATTAGAGCATTAGGGTGAAAGTTATTAGTTTGACGACTAAGGAATAGTATTTTACTCTCACTTTTTGGTGACGTTAAAAACTAAACAAAAACTAAAAGGTGATAAAATCCATCAATTCCATTTTTTTTTAATTGTAACAATTGAAATATTCAAATTAAATTGAGGAGAAAAAATATTGTAAATACTTAATACCTACATGGAAGAATTTAATTTTGAAAAAATTGTATAATCATGATTTTATGTTGATTTTTTATCATTTTTGAATTATTTAATCGGACTTATTATTCAATTAATAAATCTGATGTATGAGGTATATTTTAAGTCTAAGAACTTGGACATTACCTATATTTCACAAGATTTCTTTTTAGCGCACTTTTGCAATATTCAAACGATAACTTAAGAACTTTAACCAATCGATCTCAAATTTTACATATGAATTCTTTGTTAAAATTTACAGTTCAAATTAGTTAATGGACACTGTAGTCCCAAGGAATGAGATGGTGCACACTCCCTCTTTTTTATTTAAGATAATGTTTATGTTCATGTTAAACATTGTGATAAACATTGAATTCAAGCAGACAAAAGAAGAACTGAGATTCGTTATCTGCGCATACGTTATTAGCTGTCAAAGTGCTGAAAGAAAAATCGTATTTTTTACAAAATGGCTCAAGATTTCGAAGTGCTACTTTCAAATTTACATTCCATATCCCGTAATTATAACATAAGTCAAGACAACATCATCCAACTTTTCAGTCTTGTCATACACTTCGAATAGGTACCATATGTAAAAAAAAATTTTTGATTCATCAATCCACACTTTCGCAATTAGCATCGGTTTCAAAAGGAAAGCCGAATTTTCTTGAAAATGGTAAGAGGTATCGGCCTGTTTTTCGATAAAATAGTATTCAGGAATGCAAAAATCCACTTGTATAAATATCACTCCACACAGGAATGAAGTAGAGGCAATTTTCTAAAAAAAAAAACAATTTTTTAAATTTTTTATTTCATATAATACAAAATGAGATCTCATAATTAAAAGCAAATCATAGAATTAAAGTTGAAAATAATTCAACACTGTAGAAATGGAGAAATCAATTCTTTAAACCGAGTTTTCTCGAAATTTGCATTTTGCTGCTTTTTTATTTACAATGGATGTTCTGAAAAACGGTGCATTCTTTTCAAAAAATACTTTTAATAAATCAAAATCCTTCGTATTTTAGGATTCAGATGTTTTTTTAAATTTTTTAAATATCTTTTTAAAAAATCAACATAATTAAAAAAATGTTTTTACAGTGCCTCATATACACCTCTGAAAATCTTATCTTATAGTTATGATTTCTCGTACACCTAAATAACGACTTTGTGGGTAGTTCACTGTGAAAGTGTTTGAACTAGCCAGAATTGTTTGCCAATTCTCCAAAAATTCTAAACTTGTAATTCGTAAATCGTCCACAAAATTTAAAAAATTAATTAATTAATTCAAGAGATACTTTCGAACACAAACATGTGTGTAGGTACAGAACATTGTATTCTTCGAGTATAATTAATTTTTCTGAATACTTTCTATTTTAAATGAAAAAACAAAATTCATTATAGTTATTAAGAACGTTGGAAGTGAAAAAAGGAAAAAAATTATTTTTTCGATTTTAGTAAGCTCAAAAAATTAATCACTTTTTAGAGTTTTTTTCGTTTACACGCGATTATATCCAAAACAGTTGCATATATTAAAAAAATCTTTTTTTGTAAATTCTCTTTTGCCAGTAGTATACTACACATTTTTTAGAAAGTAATTAATTTTATCGGTATGGCGACGTTTCCTGAGTTTTGAATTTTTGACAAATATTAAATAAAACATTTAATTAAATGTGCTCTATGTCCATAATGTCCACAATGTGACAACAACTCTAAATCAATTTTTTTAATCTTAAATCCCCAAGGAGTAATTGTAATGTTTTCAACTATTATTTATTTAATTTATTAATTTCAATTTTCACAGCAATTTTGATTTTTTGAAGTTGAAGTGTAATTTTTGACTTATTATTTTATAAAGATTATCAACAACGGATAATGACACTTAAAGTTGATGTGAGATTGAATCTAAAATAAAAGCCAATTTAGTCATACTAAGAAGTGTTTAATAATCTTGGGTCACTGGTAGAACATAGAGAGCAATATTTAAAGAAAGTTTAACAAAAGAATCTATTGCAACTCTAATGTCATAATTTTATAAATGTGAGAACTTTGAAGTAAATACTATTTACAAACTCTACAGCTCAGGTTCGATTATGAGCATTCTACCCCCAAGAAATAACGAGATGCACACCCCCTTTTTGTTATTATTTAAGCTAAAGCGCACATATTGTATAAATTCACGACCGACATAGAATACAAATAAACAAAATTAAAAAAAAAATGTGATTTGTTATTTCACATATGTTATTTCACTGCCAAGATTCTACAAAAACTGTTCAAAGTATCGAAATATGACTTTCACGTATGCATTCCTTTTATAATGATATAGTTATAATATCGTAAGTGTTTTAATCTGACATTGACCAATTGCAGAAAAATTGATTTGCGCAAAACAATCGGAAAACTTTATTGTAACGGAGTAATATAAATAATTTAGTGATTTTTTTTTAAACTTTTTGATTTTCTATACAAGTTCTCAATTTTTAATTACAGCGATAAAAGTTCGACAAAAATATTGTTCGATATGTTTTATTCAATTATCCTAGTATTACGTCATCACGATGAAATTTTGTTAAAAATCCAATACCTACCCTTAACTTTTAATTCTTACCTTACCTTAATTTTAATAATTTTCATGCTCCTCAGAATATTTTTAAATGATTCTAATGATTGCATTTCATTAAAAAGAACAAGAAAGTTCAAAATAGCTGTCGCGCGTTTAGTACTTTAGAATTTGATTCCATCTAAACAGGAAAAAATGGGTAAAATTGTTAAAAAAAGTTATTGTTAAGAATAATTAAATTATTAAATAATGAACATTCGTTTATTTGCAACTGAATTAATTGTTAAGTGTTGTCATAAAACTAATAATGCATTTAATACCTAATAACTGTGTAAACAAAAAAAAACTAATCACGCATTGTTGCAACAATGTGTTGTCTTGTCATGAATTTTGCAGCACACATATAAGTCGTATAGGACAGACCAGGTAATTTATTTCAAGTTACAATTGGTTAACTATAATTTTAATATGGGTCACTTTATCTGGGTGGTCCATAATTTAGTGATGGTATGCCACCTCCAATAAATGTTGAACTGGAACCACTGCTTGTCGAACCACCAATCCCTATTCCTCTTCCAGCTCCAGTCCCACGGATTTCTGTCTTTTCACCACCGTTGCTCGTTGATTTTCGTGTTTTATAACGAATGAAATATACTTCAGGTTTGGTTGGTTGTGTAGAAGTCACAGTTGGAAGACTAATTGCAGAAGGTTCATCCGGTTTCTTAACCAAAACGTACACTAAAGTTTTTTCTTCGGTTTGAGACTGAAGAGAAACTGATGGTACCGTTTGCACAGGTGAAGAAGGAACTTTAATGAAAATAATTTTATAATGTTTTGTAGCCTGACGCTCAGAAATATGACTCTGCTGTTTAAATTCTTCTGGTTCTGGTGGAGCCACATGAAGATAGATATGCTTGCGGATTAATGTACCACCTGTACCACTGTCACCCACAACAGTATTTCCAACGCCAAACCTGTTACTTAAAAATCCTCCACTAATTGCAGGTCTACTATCAATTTCGTTTCTAACTTCATTTCCAAAACTAGTGCGTAGTACACTTGTGTCAGAGTTGTCTCGTAGTCCTCCGCCAAGTCCTCCAGCCCCGAGCGTAGCATAACGTCCAGTCGATATTTGCAGTTGAGGTACTGGATAGTTGTATTGTGGACGACAATGAATTAGGGCTACTACAGAAATGGCAACCTATCATGCAATTTTCCAATGTTAGGTGTTGATGATTTTACGTTAAATCAGATATCTGTATAACGTCATTTATTTTTCTAGCCATGATCTACAATAAATAAATAAAACCCACATTTTCTAAAAACTCATTAATACAATAATTTAAACACAGTGCGTACTGAAACTTATCAATAATCTTTAGAATAAAAGAAGTCCGTCATCGTAAAGTTGACACTACGTGTAAATAAATAGGAAGGATGCCACTTCTCGACATACTTCAGTGATTTTACTAACATATTTTGTTGTAGATTTGAACATATACATATTTGGACATATTTTTAACAAATTTTATAATCGGACTTAAACAAGAATAAATACTTTTGAAAGTATGTAATTTATATAATTTAGGTACATTTAAATCATTTTACTAAATTTATGTATATAAGAACTTATAAAAACTGGTTTCGTTATTTACTGCTTAGATCATGTCTGTAAATAATAACATTATTGATAATTTTAATTTTAAAGATTGCAAAAAATTTATTTGAAGTTACAAAAAAAAAGGATATATTTTGACCATGTGTATGAGTACAATATGTAAATTCCTGAATAAAATACGAAATCATCTCAAATTTATTTTTTTCTTCTGAGTGATTAATATCAAGGCTTTCAAAGCCTCAACAAGACGCGGTCCATGTTATTTACTTACAATATCCCTACACCCCATATTACTTTAGTTAAAAATAATTTAAGTAAATTTGTTCTTATTAACAAGTGTACGCATATTAAACAACTTGAATACAAGTGAAGCTCCATTGTATAAAAAAGTATATTGAAAATTTGAAAAGCGTGGAAATCGGAGCGTGTGGATCTCTGAATTCTGTGGATGTTTGTTTTTTGGTGGATCTTTGAAATGAATTAGCCAATGTCCTATCAATTTTTTTCGAACGAGCATTTTTAATGTGAATGTAGAATCTGTAGCTAATATTAGTGCACTCGCATTTTCTTGTGCTTACTTTCATGTGAAAGTGATGATACAAAACTAGAGCACTAAAGTGCAATAATATTTTTGACAAAAAGGGTAATGATCCTAGAGCGACACACAAAAGAATAATTGTCGTGTATGGGTAAGATGCATCAAGTTACTTTAAATTTAAATTCTGTTGTAAAAAAATTCGGCTGTGTGGCTGAGAATTCATTCAGGATAATGCAAAATCTGGTCAATCAACTGAGGCACCAACTGCAGAAAATGTCAAAGAAGTATATACAGACCGACGAATGAAGGTATCCATTATTACCAAAGAACTCTTTTTATCCAGAACAAGTGTTTGGAAAATTTTGGATGATGATTTGACCATAAGGAGGAAAATTTGATTTCTTTGGATATTGATTGCAACCTTTTGTCTAAGATTGTGACTGGAAACGAAACTTGGGTGTATCGCACCAAGAAAGAATCCATTCAATAGGTTCACAAGGGCTGACGTTTCCCCCAAGAATACCAAAACTCAATCAACTTAATCATCTGGAAAAAAACTGAAAGCAATCATTTTTATACATTTTTTGAGATAATGAAAGAATTGGGAAAATGGCAAGAGGGTATACACTAAAAGCAGAGGTGTACGCAAGACAATTCAAAACTTGAAACTGGCGCTGAAAGAAAAGCGTCCACATTTTCAAAGATCTGTTATTGCATCAAAAATCTGTTATTGCACGAGAAATGCAAGTCCATAAAGCGCATGAGTTCCATTAATAATTAAAGACTCCGGTTTCACTGAATTAATCCATCCGCTTTATAGCCCTCAGTTAGTAACCAGCAACTTCTTTTAATTCAAAGATATTAAAAAACATCTTAGGGGCAGAATATTTGCTTCACATGAGGAGGAGATCAATACTATTCATGAATATTTTGCAGACCTTCCAAAAGAATTTTTTTTTCCGAAATGACGTCGTTGAAGAAAAAATGGAAAATGTTTCTCAGTTTAGGAGGAAATTATGTTGAAAAATTAAATATTATTCAAAGTATACGCGTCTTCTATTGTTACACGGTCCATAAAACGCATAAAATTGAACAAATAATCAACAACTACAGCATCATTGAATTACGCCATTCACCTTAGAGCTTCGATTTAACACCCAGCGACTTCTTTTTATTCAAAAATATGAAAAAACATTTTAAAGGAAGAAGATTTGTTCCAAATGAAGAGGTGATGTATGTTGTCGAATATTTTACAGACGTTCTGAAAGAATTTTTTTCTGGCGGAATACCGTAGTTGAAGAAACGAGGTGTCTCAATGTCCAAGGAAATTATGTCGAAAAATAAAATATTGTTCAGGCTCTATACATTTTCTTTCATAACCAAGTATGCATATATCTTTTTAAATTATCGTCGTGTCATATTACTTCTAGTAATCAATCCCAAAGTGGGTGAAATTATTATTATTATAAACCCACCAACAGTCAACACGGCTTTTAAGTCGAATTTCCAAATTCCACATATTAATATTAAGAAATTTTCTGACTATGTGATACAAACAATAATATCGCTTTTTCAGTTTCAACAATTAAATTTTTTTTCAAATTAGAATGTTCATATTACTGCTCAGAGATTTAGGTATTATACCCGCAGCTGAAATGATTAGCGGTAAAATTGAAATTATTTCCAGATTGTTTATTATTATTATTTCGGTTAAACTCACCACCACCCGACATGCCCATCTGGCCGGATATTCATATATCATCATTGATTGTGATTTTTGATTTTTGATTTTTTTTTTAAATTTCCATTTATAAGTTTGTATTCAGGTCCTTTCCAAATTTCAAATCAAATCTCATTATTTCCGTAAATATGGCTTCGTAAAAATTTTTCGTATTGTTTTTAGATTTATTCGTAAATTTTCTTTAACGTGCCTCGCAGATAATCTAAACCTTAGTTTACAGATGAAGATAAAAAAAAACAGAACAATATTCCCATTAGTTTTTGAAAAATCTTGCAGGAGAACGCAGCATCTAATGGATGTAATTTTAAAGCACTGTAACTGCGTGGCGGCGAGGCATCCATAACGATGTGAACGAATAAGGTGAAAGAGTAAAGAAAAAGTTACTTTTCGATGTCAGACCAAGTAAAATATTATAACAACGATCCTTAGTAAACATAACCTATGAAATTTGTTAGCATTTAGACTTTCTTGCCTCCGCAAATAATATTTGTAAACACTAAAACACTTTTACAACATTAAACAGATGAGAGTGTATATTTGCAGTATGAATATTGTTACTGAACATGACTGGAAGAAGTCTAACCAAGTATCCACAACTAATTACTGGAACACCATGTGAAAAGAGTTTAAGCAAAATGTAGTTGCTTAAGAAAGAAATACATCCATAATGAAGTTGAATTCCAAAAAAGAAGATATTCAAGAAATTTTCAAATACTAATACGTCGAGTAAAGGAATAGACAATAAAAAAAATAAAGCACAAAAAATGATAGTTCCACAAATAACAGCAACGATGAGGATTTAAAAGTAGGCGACAATTGTGATATGTACTGCAGTGACGATAACGATGTATTTTTTCCTTGGGTCTCTTTTCACAAGGTGCAAAGGGTGAAAGTTGTATCAAATGTAGGTACAATGTGAACAGGCACATGAAGCATGCACTTATTCCCACAAAAGGAGATCTTTTTTGTGATTTCTTTTTGGACGGACAAACAGTAAGTAATTCAATAAAATATCTACTAGCTACTACACAATTAATAAAATATACTAATCTAAGAATTTTTCTACTTTAAATAAATATTTAAATTTTTTCGTTACAAACTGACAGAATCAAAATTGTCTTGTAGGTACGTTTCTTCATTAAACTATAGAAGGTAATACAAAAGCGTATGACAGAGCATATTCCTCTAGTTGCCAAGTATTACACAACACTGATACAGTACTATGCAGTGCATATTACTTTTTATTACACAAGTGGTCAATGAACCAAAAGCTTAATGAACCATATAATTAGAAATTATTTAATAATTTAAACTTTAAGATTTGAAGTCATTTGCACCTAAACCAGCAATAACAATAAAATCTGATTATCGTATTTAGTCACTTTCGTTAACTATATAAGTTGTAACACGTTTAATTACCAAATTGATAAAATTGTCCTCTAATCTTCAATAATTTTAATCCACATCTATAGTCTTTTAATCCACATCTATAGTGGATTGCTAATTGTTAACCGTATATCACAAATGCAAATATATTGAAAAAGCCCCACTTTAAAAATATTTAAATATTTAAGACTTGTAAAAAGTGTTCTAGCTGTTTCCCATAGCGAAATTTTACATTTTGGCCATCTTTGAATTCATTTGTACATGAGTTAGTTACATTTACAAGTTCATAACTATAAGTTTATTCAAAAAAAAATGTTATAAAGAAAAATAATGATAAGAACAATCACGTAAACCCTTAAAATACTGCTATTATAAAATAAACTATACTTATATGTATAATACTAACTAAATTAATTTATAAAAAAAACTCATTAAGAATATCCAGGATGAAACTCTTACTGTCGTTATATATATATATGTCACATTTATCACAATATTATTGAAAGTGCCCATTAACTTATGTATTGAAGCCTTGCTCCAATACATAAAGATATGGTGATCTCAAAAATGCATATAGTTCAATGATTCACCGACTTCAAAGATCCATGCCGATCCAAATTTTTCTCATATTTCATAGAAGGATAACTTTTATAAGAGCTGAAGACGCTTTCAAACTTCGACTTCTAGACCTTTTAAATGCCAAGGGCATAAAAATGGCCAAGCATATGTACTTTTAAATTGGGTTTGTTTTTTAGTTTTCAACTATGACTAAAGGTGATATCATGAAAGGGTTAATCAATATCTCAACGGAAGGTGTTGGCTAGTTTCTTGTTGACTTGTGCATTTGAACTTGTTACACGACAGCCTAAATTGCAACATTTGTTAAATCTTTACAACTTTATGTAAAATGACAATACCAAATGTCAATAAATGATTGTGGAGTTGCGATATAAATGAAATGTGTCATTTATCTATAAGCACTGTCACCATTTCTGTACACTACATAAGATATCGTAATGCAAAATTAACTTGATTATGATGCATTGTTCAACAATTTAAAATTTAAGATTAAATAATAAAGCTACACTTTGAAAATTTTCATTTAATGTAATAATGGGGTATAAAATTTATTGTGTAATAAAAGGATATTGCATACAAAAATAATTTTTACTATAAACTTGTTCTCATTTTTTAATTTTTACAAAAAATTACTCACCACCACGAGGACCTTCATATTACTGGCCACAACAATAAATGAAAAATGTATAAATCAATGATGGAGAACATCTTTTTATAGTATATTTTCCATGTAATCGGTCCCGCCAAATCGTTCTACCCCACCATATAAGAGACATCTTCCTAGTCATATACATACACCTATATTATATGTTTAGCTAAGTGAAATTTAGGTCACTGCTTCTCGTCATTATTATTTGTAAAGCTATAACGTATGAAATAAAGATATTAGTCTGAAACGCTGATGGTTTATTTACACTCACTGTACTCAGTGTGACAAAATAGTATGTAATCCAAACTGACGATACGTAATAAGGTAAATAACAGGTGATCAGTTCAAGTTACACCTAATAACAGAAACTATCTAAATTTCGTTTATGTATACCTCTGTGTGTGTGTGTGTGTGTGT
>QDEB01018427.1:0-20305 GCA_004193795.1 Asbolus verrucosus | reverse complement strand
TGTATGTGGCAAATAGCAAATTTTATATTTTCTTAAAAAATATGTTTATTTTTTCGATGGTTTTGGAAAACTCAATTTAAATATTTTTATTCACTGAGGTGTAATACTTTAGTTTAGAATCAACTACAAATCCAAAGAAATCATATTACGGACGAATTTTAAACTTAAAATATAAAAAGGATTTATTTATTTAAAAAAGGATTCAAGAGTGAATGTATTATGAAATGGATGACTAAAGAAAATAATTAAGTATGTGAGTTACCTACCTAAATTTAATAAAAGCAAATAAGTAAATGAAAATAAATAAATGATGATTTGGTTTATGTATAAAGGTGCACCACTTTTATGGCAGAAAAATAGTTAATAAAATTTATTATTTTTTGTTTGTCATTAAGAAATATATATGGAAGAGTTCATCTAAATTTCAGTTTGTTTTGAATACAATAAAATAAATACGATGAAAAAGAGTAATGAAATTTAAAAAATATTTTTATATCTAAAGTTAAGAGGGTAATAGTACTATATTATAATTATTGTAAGACTTGTTCAACTACTGTTTAGCAACAGAAAATCATAAAAATGGAGCAGAACCGCTTTAGATAATTGTCTTTTTATTTCTTGTTTATAACAACAGAGTCATTGCAGCTCTGTTAAGGACAAACAAAGGACAAAAACTGTCGACTGCACTAAATAACAATGAAACAAAAGCAGAAGTATATAATTTTTATTATACGAGAAATATATTGTATACATTCACACTAAATACAACTATTTGGCAAGATTACTTAAATTTAGGTTAGTAGTCGAACCTAATTTTAAGTCAGTTTCGGTCATTTAGTACAAGATTGGATAATTTTTCAAAACGTTAGTTTTGTAAACATTGGTGCGGTGGGGAGTTTACACAAAATCGATAGATGTGTGTGATTATATACATATTTTTCATAACATTATGTTAATATCACAGGTTTTAACTAAAATATGAATATAAACGCTATATACATGTAACATTTAAGAACAGTCATTCAGTAAATTGATAATTTAAAAAATGTTTGGTAAAAGCCATTACAACAGAGTATCCGCCGAAATAAATCAACATTTTCATTGTTAGTCGTGATATTTTGCTGCTGTTAACATAATTATATCAATTGTAAAGTTTGTATTAGCTTTCACCCTTTTGTATAAATTTATATAAAAGTACAAAATGTAATAGCAAACAAGATTTTATGGGCTCAAGTACTAAAATCTTGTGGATTACATTATTACATTGTTTGACTCATAGAAGAATAAACTTTATATACAAAATTTAACGGCACAAGTAAACACAGTGTCTTAACTAAAGGAACACCCTATACAGTTAAACATAAATACTACACGGTTTTTACAAGAGTTGATTTTTACATGAACTTGATGACAATTTGACATCCATATTATCTTAAAACATTATTATCGTAGATACATTCTGTTAATGTTAAATTGACACTGAGTTAATTAAATGAATTGTTGCATCCCTATTATGTTATTATACCCTGCTAAATCACTATATCCTATCAAAATAAATTGCTAACACATAGGTAATAATAATACAATGTTAAAATGTTAAAATAATACACTGTTACAGACATTACCTCTGGGACATAATTTCTAGTTTTTCTCACTTAGACTATTACCGCGGATCAAGTAGATATGATATTAAAAGTGTGATAAAGGTCATGCTTGTTCTACGTGACTTATTGCTGAGCAGTGACGACGAAGACGCAGGCTGTTCCACTCGATCAATTCGCCATGTAGGACAATGCAATTTAATTCGTCTCAAACAAAACGAATAAAACTAAGTTTACAAACAAGTCGGGTGAATGGTTACAACGTTGCCGTTTTTAACGGCATTGTTTTTCGATATGGTCTCTCGGCTGTCTCCTAAGGAAGTTATGTTCGTCCTTGATGTCATTGTTATGGCGGAAGTTGACTGATCACCCTTGCTGACCAATGGCCCCATGTCACACTCGTCATCGTTGTTAGGACAGATCGATGTGCCTCTAGTTGGTTTCACTCTCTCAGAGCCGTGCTTGTTTTTCCTCGGAAAAACGCTGTTTTCCAAATGCAAAGTCGCGTTCACTTCTTTACCAGCCGCGCAAGTGCAAGCCTTCAGGAAACTCTTCTTGAAATTATCGCTTAAAAACGCATACAGGATCGGATTCATGGCTGAATTCGAATAGCACAGGCAAGATGCCATCAGATGCAGCGTCACCACGAAAGTGGAACTGCAACAGACGAGAATAAAGCAAAAGCAGTTTAAAATCTACCAAAGACTACTCACTGAGTTGATAAAGAAGTGCTGCTCAGCATGGCTATTTGCGTTATCCAGTAGGGCAGCCAGCAGAACACATAGACAGTAACCACGGTCAAGACTAGATTAGTGACTTTCCTATGCGATCTCTTCTTCTCTTTGGATTTGTTCTTGGGTCCCACAGTTTTAAGTTTCTGTATCACCAAACAGTAAAAAACTAGGATTAAGAATAGGGGTATGGCAAAACTAAAAACAAAAGTGTATGTAGTGAAGATCGTGGCAGAAGATGCTGAAGTGGCGTTATCAGTGCTGTTTTCGTTCGTGTTCCAGTCTATAACACAAGACTTTTGTCCAGGTCGTGGTTCCGCTTCTGTCGTATGTTCGATGATGGGTGTCATTAATATGATGCTACAGGTCCACGCCAATAGTGACACTATCCTTGAAATCAATGGCGTTCGCCATTTTGGCGATGAAATGGGATGACACACTGCTATGTATCTGTCTGCACTCATAATGCAGAGGAAGATTGAACTGGTGAACTGGTTAATACTTGTTGAAATCATATACGCTTTACATGCAGCATTACCGAAAATCCACTGATCATTTATCATAGTCACTAGAAGGAAGGGGATACCGATGAGGAAACACTCGTCTGCTATAGCCAAGTTCACAATATACATGTTGGTAACTGTTTGCATTTTAGAAAAACGAATCACGACGTAAATCACCAAAGTATTGCCGACTAAACCCACTAAACACACCACTGCAAACAGAATCGTTTGGAAGATTATAGCGATTTTAAGGCTGTGTTCCATAATGGCATCGTCAGCCGTTGCATTTGTTTGATTCATTTTGTTGATTGCTCAATAATTGCTCACCTAAAAAAGGAAAAAAAACGAAGTCAATAAACTGTCACAATACTAAACACTTTATCAAAATTTTTCATTCATAGGCAGTGGGAAAGTTTCATTAAATACAACGTGGAGGAGCTTCCTAACTGTTTCAGAGCTTTAAGAGTTTCTTTAAAAACATCATAAATTTTCCACACACTCCAAACTTCGCGATATAAGATTTAATAAAGACTTATAAAGGTTACAGAATGACCTTTAACTTGTCGGGGTTCAATATTTCATTAGTTCCAGCAACCGTTTGTTTAAACTGGAAATTATGAATGATGAGGGCGGTTTCCGGAGCTGCTTAAATTTAATTTTAACAAATTAGGACATCGGAAAATGAATCATTACGGATGTTTGGGAGATCCTTTGATGACTCAAGGAGTTACTCTACTACGAGCTCTAGAAGCAATTAGTTTTCACTTTTCTTTCGTTAAGACGGTAGAGGGCATATTGTCAGGAGATCAAAGGGTAATTAAGTAAATCTATTTGCCAATTAATTTTTTGTAGAAATAAGAGCAGAAATTTAAAACAATAAAAACAATGTACTTTTTTGAAGATGGCGAAAATGCGCATAATTTATTATTAAGAAAGTTTGCTCCAATTCTGTCCACGACATTTTTAGTGTTGTAAATAGAGTTACATTATTGCTATTTGCATACAGTTGGAGGGAAATCTCGTTTTCTGTTTATTAAAAAAGTTTTTAATCTTTATAACGCCAAAGTTTTGTTATTACAGTTTCCATAGGTGTTTGTTCGGTGCGCTTTATGTTGTTACATTAAAGTTTTTATTGCTTACGTTGTTATTTAACCCACGTAAGAAAATTCAGATGGTTTGCAGCCAATATGTATAAAAATATAAACTTCAAAAGGTAAAGTATCTAAGCTGTGAACGAATTTTATTGTGAAATCTAAATATAAAAAGTATAACAATAAAGTTTCTTGTGCCTGTGCTGAAATACGTTTTTGTAACTGGGCGGCGAACAGAATTTATAAATACAATGAACTGGAGTTACTATCTACATTGTCCCTTAAATTTTGCAAAGCAAAAAATTTATAACCATTTCTGATTAAGATAATTTCAATTGTTAATTTAGACAAGCTATCTTTTTATCACAACTTTATCACAAAAAATGTATGACGGCCTAGAGAATAATTTTATACGTAGGGGTTGAATAAAATGTTCAAGTTTGGGGGTGAATGAAGCGATAACGTTGCCACAGTTCTCATTTCCATGCATAGTGGCGGCTCAGTGAAATACTGACCCGCACAAGTTGGGGGTTTTTGAAATACGCCCACTTTTTGCCTATTAGTCGACAACAATAATGAAATTGCTTCAGTTTATTTATTGCCGGTTTATTTCTACTGAATTAAATTGAGCGCTAAATCTAAATACACGAGGAACTGTGTTGAGATAAGCATGAGGGTTGGGGGAAGAGAAATGGGACACATTTTTTTAATTGCTTCATAAAATTTCGGAACGTATCTTTAAGCAAAGGATTCGTTCTGGGAATTTTAGTAGATCCAACTTCTAAAAAGTCACAGTTTTTTTTAAATTCAACTAACTTCCGTTGTTTCAAGCGAGTTTCGCATTTTCTAATTCGTTCAGTAACTTGAGATCTCGCGATATAAAATATTTCTGAAATTAAAAAAAAATACATATTTATACAATGAAGCTAAATAAGAAAACAAGTAACTTCATACTTACTTTATTCAACTTCCTGGTAATTATTGGTCTGACCGAAAGTTATCGACGGCATGACTATAATCTAAAAAAAAAAAAAATAATCAAAAAACAGTTCATGATCATAATTTTATATTTTTATGTATATAAGTATTATGTTTTAAGTAATTACATTTATATAAATAATTATAAAACAGAATATTAATGAGAGAAAGAAAAAATATTACTAAACAAGAAAAATGAAAAAAGAAAGAAATTAAAAAACTTTGATATCTCAAACAGGGATAAAAAATCATTGGATGGATTGTATTTACAGGCTAAACAAAGTAAATACTACATATCATGATTTTAGAAGCCATATAAAGAAGGGAGATGGAGGGATGAAGCACTTTGGCTGCAACATTATTAAATTCATTGGAGTGCACGCATTTAAAACGAATCTACGGTTTAATGTTTCAGCGTGTGGTTTTTTATTATCTGCTACTTCAAATCTCTATCGCCTCTGTAGATAGTAAAGTTTATGATGCCTACATTGTTCTGTGCAGTTAGAAACATATATGATAAATGAACAAAAATTTCAACGAGTTTCTAATAATGTTGATTCGTCAGATGAGATAAATCCTTTGAACAGGTCGATTTAGCTCACAATTGGTACAGAGCTACCACTACGGCCAAGCTTATCGGTTTTTATGGAAATTTAGAGACGCAAAATGTAAGGGTTTTATTTTTATGATAAAACTGAATAGCAAGAAATTATTGAATACATACGAATTCTGGTTTTATTTTTATGACCTAGAACGAAATAAGTGCTGATATTTTTTTTAGTGGTCTTTCTTTATTACGTCATCGATCGTGTTCCAATCTTTGGATGGATTTATTCCTAAAATATTTAGTCGTTCAGTTTTAACAAAACAGTCACAGCAAGGTACTAAAGTATTCTTGAAGTATTATGTTTGACATTATGTAACATTTTTAAGAGAGAGCTGGTGAGTCACATGTACATAAAAAATAATCAACCTCAGTAGTAACTAGTATTTTTTTGAAGGTATTATAGACAAACTGTAATTTTTATAAACATATACCTAGATAAATTTTCAAATTTTATGCCCAATTACAAGATACAAAAATACAAGATGGATGTCCAATTAAAGATAAGTGTTGTTGTGTGGTTCTGTCAGCTTTAATGTAAAGAGTTTTTTTTCAGAAGAGATTTTAAATTTAGCAACTGCTACCGTCTTTATTGTTTATATACAATGAAATTTTTATCTTTTGTGTTAATCACGTTGTATAGCTGCTTTTTATTTTTACTGAAACTCTTTTACCTTGTTGATTGACCACTATCAGTTTTTGCTTTGTTTTATGAATAATTTTGGTGTTGTAATTTAAATCCTAACGGTGACATCTATAGATAGGTTTATGAGAAAATTTTGTTTTCGGTTTTTTTTTGTTTTCATGTTTCTTTGGAGATCTAAATTATTATCTCTCTTAATTAACATATACTAATTTAAGAATTAATTAAATAACTTAAATATTCTCTTATCTCAGTTCAGATACTACCATTTTGTTTTCATTTTCATTTATGAAAGTAAATACTTCAAGAGTATTAAAATTTTATTATTTGCGTGATGTTTACTTCAGGTTGCTTCTAGTGTTTTTTTAATATTACAGCACTTCTACAATATCTATATCTGTACAAATGATATGAGAAGAGATAATGTTGACAATAATTAATTAATGAAATTATTGAAGATTCAAATGGCGGTGTCAAACTGGTACGTGAAAAACGAATGACATTTTTTTCAGTTAGTGAATTTTTTTTAATACTACATACCATTTAACATAAAATTATAAAAAAGACATTAAGTACAACGTTGTACAAAAAATGGATAAAATTAAGATACGCTTTCAAAATTGAAACCGTCACAGGAGGGTATTGTTAAATTTATAACTTCAGTCAATTTTTCAGGTAATTTATTTTTCCTTACCCTTTCAGAGCATTTTCTCTTGATTTACTATAGGATTTATCTAGATTCTGTGCTTTTACAACATTTAAACTTGGATCATATAATATGATCTTATCGGATATGATCATGCTGGCATTATTCTTACAGTTGACTAGCAGGATTCAAGATACATAAATATTTTTATAACGCTATGAGTCTTTTATAAAGGATGATGGATTGTTGAACAGGATTGGGCAGCTAGATACGTATATTTTTAACTTTCAACATATCTTTACATTCACATTCATTATTATGGTTTTAATGTAAGTAGTTTAACTATGAGGAACTTGAGGCACATAACTACCCCTCAAAGAAAGATCAAGTAATACTTACTTGACATTGCATCCACACGTTTTAAAATTTTAATTACGTCGTTGATTTTTAAATGAAATTATTTGCTGCTGAAATTTTGTTAAAAATAATTTTAAACATGATCTTTTCTTGCTTCATTGTTAATATGAACAGTAGAAACTTTTAAGTCCGAAAAAAATTAGATAATAAAATTTATTCAGCATTTAAAGGCCTGCCCTGACTACAGCACACACGTATATGAGCACGCGTGCTCAGTGCACACAAATGCTCAGTGTGGACGTCTGCGCAGACAGACATGCCTTCTTGAGTATTTTGTGCACGTGTTCAAGTCACAGAACAATAGCTTAATGGACACTAGGACTAGGTGTAGTAATTAATTTTTTTTTATTTTATTTTTATTTTCATGCTTATCTGATTTACCTACAAATATTTACTTAACTTACTTTTCGAACTAAAAAAAGGAAAAAAGTAACTATTGAACTCGATTGGGTCAAGTTTTAGATAATTCTTTGTAACGTCAAGCAAATTATAGCATATATGTATACGTATTTCAAAAGCACCTTTTATAATTGGTGATCTAATAAATTAAGAAAAATAACTTCTACAACTAGTTAATGATGCAGATTATTTAAGTTTAAACATTTTTGAATGGATCTCTGAAATTTTTAAAAGCAAAGACGTAAAAACTTCTGTGATATAGGTAGGTACTTCTTTTACTGTAATGAAAGTTATTCTTTAAGATCTCTTTAAGGGTTAAAATACATACAAAGTAATCATCATTTTAATTATTAAATTAGTTAATTACGTTAATAGTTAATCCGTCATCTGCACCTTTCAACAATATTTTTTTCATAAGATTATCTCTGGAAGCAGTAAACTCTGTATTTATTTATTTTTTTCATAAATAATAAATAAATACAAAGAATTAATTATACCTGGGTGTAATAACCTACGTTTTGGACATGCTATGACCCTTAGCTAGTTATTAAAATAGATTATTTAAATTTCTGTTGTCTTAGGTCGGATCATAATACCAATTAAAAAAATATTGTAACGATTTTTTTCGACTGTGACTCAGAAAAATATTTTGTTACGTCGTTGGCATTTTAATGAACGAAATTGAAATGCAATATAATAAGGACTTCTTATAATGAAAAATTGTATACATTCATCACGAGATTGTATTTCATATTTGGTTATATTTATGTCGATAAAAATGAAATATTTGGTTTTGACATTTCATAGCAAAACCAATAAAAAAAAACTCATTTAATTTTTAATCGGAATTTCAAGGTCATAAATTGTGTAGTCTGTGTAGGCTTTTTTTTGTTAATTTGTACTTTTTCTGAGCAAGAATACATATGAGTATTTGATATCGAATTCTGTAAGCTTTGAAATAATATATACCTGACATTAAAATACATTTCACATTATTCATTGCAATTAAGTCGTTTCTCACCGACAAAATTAAGCTCACCGAGAGATGAATTAAAGAGTAAAAAATTATCTTGTATTTTCATTATAACTGTTTTCCGTTTATTCCATTTATTATTAAATTGCAACTCTCGTATAAGATTTCTTTTCATCTGTTGTTACAATTTTAATGAAACATGTTATTTTGGAAACATGTTACACAACCAATTCAATTTTCCACTAATGTTGAAGCTTGTTTAAATATGACATAGTGTAGTAGTTAATATGACACTGTAAATCGAAACAAAAGCTTAATTTAAATAAAACATTGTATCGTCAATGTTTTAATAAGATTCTGTAGGTCCGACCGTTTCGTTAATCATGGCAAATTAATTATCGATTACAAATTAATCATCGACTCATGCGGAGAAATGGGCCACAAATTACCGGTTTTCGATGGAAATTTCATGTAAATTTCTAGGTTTATATTCCCGAAACAATTATCCAAATGAAAAGTCAAAGGCACGCCATAACGCCGATTTACGGTTTTGTTGTGATGAAAAATTTTTAGTCACCATTGTAAAAAGCTTGGAATCTTGACGTTTGATACATGATATTCGACGATAAAACCCTCTGCTGTGTACACAATGTGGCTTTAACAAATGTCGATGTAAAAGGAATCAACGGATCTCATCCATCAAGGTAGGGTGGAATCAAAAAACGGGAAAGTCTTCTTTACATCTATTTTTACATAATGCTTATTATTTATGTTCGGAAACTTTTAACTTTGTTCGGTAATACGTAGATTGCGTAGTTTTTTTTCCATTTAAAAATCGATACTGATTGTTTTTAAGCGTAAGTCTAGAAAGTTTATTACCCATGTGCTTTCAAAACATCTCGATATCTCGAAAGACAATATCATGGGAAAAGTTTATATTTTGAAAGAAATAAAACTCAATAAAGTTGTATTAAACTTTTTATGCAAATGTTATTTATTTCCCACATACCCACTGACCGAATTTTGTTAAATTTAAAACGAAAGAGTGAATCTAGAATTTGGCGGTGGTTCTTTTTTATTTTATTTGTTTATCAAGTCACCAGTTTTAATTAAAAGGCTTTTATTAGATTTTCTAGAAGCTTAAAATGTATTTAATTTCACCTCGACACTTCTGGCAAGTACTGAAAACATCTGAAAATGAAATAAGTGAGAAATTCAGGATTTTTTTTCTAAACCGTCTGAATTTCAACCGTAACCTTTTCAGTATCAGCTGAAATTGTCGTAAAGCCGGATTCAGGTGCACTTGGGCTCTATAATGATTTGTCCTAGGTCCGATAAGCTCGTGGTCGTAAGAATTTTACTAATACCTTAAACTGAAGGTCTTTCGAACCTCGATCCTGGTCACTATTAAAGTTTTTTTCCCTTAAGGAGACAGTAATGATTTATCGACTGGACAGATGTAGATAAATGTAGCAAACGCACTAACTTATTTTATATTTACTTTTTGAATTTATCATTTTTTTTACGTGAATATGTGGTTTTTGAGTGGCTTAAAAAAATGTTTGTAGCGTGGTGTATCCCGGTAAATGGAAAATTCATGTTCGCTCATAGTAAATGCAGTTTCTAAATAAGGTAAATTGCCTTATTCCTGAAGTTGCTTGATTCGATTTCGTTTTGGTTTATTAGAATTTTGTTGTAGCCTGATGTTAGGTGCAAATTGAATTTCCAATAAAGCAATTACCGTGCGTTTAATTATATTCTGATTACAATCGACACGTCTTCTAGCAATAATGATGAAAACCTCAAAGTGCTCTACTTTAAGGTATCGGAAAACTTCATCGTTTAAGTAGGTAAGGAGGTAAGTATAACTACATAACCACATAACCCCTTCACATCCCTATTTACATTCACTTTCAATTCCTTCAGACTGATTTATTTAAGTTGAACATCTCGAGGGGACGTCAAGCAACCAATCAAGCTACTAGATACAGGTGTTTGGCGAATTTAATCTTGTAATCACGACTCGACACTTTACAAACATAAACCTATAATAATTGTAGACAGTTACAAACTAAATTTTAAACATGTTTTGGTTAGGATTCTACTCGGTTGGCGTAGAATGTGGATTTTTAGTTAGACAACTGAAATCGATATTATTCTAATGTTTGTGTTTTGGTTAGACATTTATTTAAAACTGAAAGAAAGCGAAGACACAAGAATTTCAGCCGACGGTATTTAAATAAACAAACTGTGCTCCTTAAAAAAAATCAGCCACTCTAATATGGGAATCAGTTTATGGTTAAGTGGAAGCGTTAATCAGAATATGGACGGAGTATTGAAAATTATTTAGGTTTGTTCGCTCATACGTTTATACACAAATAATCCTGCATGACTGATTTTATTGCAAAAAGCCAGGTACAGATTCATACTAGTGGAAATTCATAACTGAATTCCCCGATTGAGAAATAAAATTAATGAGATGTTATTATTCATATCTTCTGGTAGTCGGGCCTTTGAAATGCAGATGTCACTGCCATTATTCTCGCGTGAATTTCGGACAACTTCAGTCAAACTGTAAACAGCAATTAGCTAAAGTTTACATGAGCTACAGGGCCGGATTAAAGGCCAGGTGTTAGGCGATAAACTTTGACAATTAATTTAATGCGACATGCACATTCTGATGTACACGTCATGACCAGACTAACCCTAAAAAAGGATTAAAATCGTAACAACGTTGCGAGCGTGTTGGCTTTAGCAGTTTAGTATCTCAAATAAATTAAAGGATTTGAAGGCGTGGTTTTATTGCGTATTAATCTGAGTCCGATCCTGTAAAACACCCTTGGTCCATGACCCGTACAAAATTCCATTGTTCACCCAAAAATTCATAAACAGAGAATGTTGTAATTGAGAAGAACGATTTGCATAAGTGGTGATCCTGATTGCTTTTCCTATAAAGAGCCGAACTGCTAAATGTTAAATGTTGGATTATGTCCGTTTGTTATTTCCATTAAATCGTAAGGTGATAAATTTTTTGATTTTGTCGTAAATCTGCGAAACTACACTGGATGTGCTTTTTTAGACATTAAATCTAGATTAATGTCGCGAATGTAATTTTTATTTGAATTCCTGGAAAATTGTTTGAAATATTACTATTTTCTTTTTACCTGTTTCCTTCTTCGAGTAGCTAAACATTTTCTGCGCAAATGTAGAAGAAATAATAAATTTCTTTTTTGTTTTTAAGAATTTATACGATAAATAAGAAACAATGTGGTCCTTGCTGATACATGAGAATATAAATTCAGCTACTCCCTCTTCTCCAATAAAACCGCCAAAAAAATTTACATTTGCTGTACACAGAAAAATAGTAAAAAATATATATATATTGAGACAATAACATTCGGATCATTATTGTTAGTATTTGAACGTTATTACTAAAAATTATATATATACTCTGCACGTAAAAAATTAAATGGAATACTCATATATTATTTTGATTTTAAAAACGTTAAATTTGAAGATGATAAAATTGTTTTTGCTAACTAAATTTTCGTCTCTTGTCTGATAAAATCTGAACATTAAACCTATATTAATATAAAAGATGTATCATTGTATTTCGAAGTTGAGGCCGTGTTTTGATAATCGAAAATGCTACAAACTTTCTATAAGCTTTCATTAAAAGAAAGAAATTGAAGTTTTTGTTGCGGTATGGAAATTTGGGCAAACGCAAAATAATCCGCAAAAGACCAGTAAAAGAAACAAAGTGTTTGAACCTTTGCAGTGAGAAAATAAAATGATCACATTAGATGGTAGTTTCCCTAGTTTATTACTGCTTCCGAGGACAAAACTCATGAATTTTTAAAGCAGATGAATGGAAATCAGTGTTCGAATCCTTTAACTTGATCCAGTGATTGGACTGTTCTGAAAGCAACCCTGCATTCTGACTCAGATCTAAAATTTTAATGTACGCATACTACGTAAGTGATTAGAATTGGCTGTTTTTTCTAATAGAACACTTTTTCCCCCTTTAATCCTTGATAATTTTACCAGCAAATTTTTGAAAAATTGTTTACTGATGTTATTTAACATTTTTTCTGATTCTTTTGTTATCCGTGAGTGTGCAGATAAACATTTTTAAAGCTCGGTGTGCCGATTAAAAAGTTATAGTGCTTATGTGGCCTTCGGGGTGTGATTAGTAGAGCCGTTGGTTGAGCTTTGATATAGCTTCCGTAATTACCGAATATGTCAATTGTGGCATAATTTAATCCGGAGTGTCGATCCGAATTATCCTTTCAGGATACGTGCAAGAGAAAGATAGAGTGCAAAGGTTAGGAGTGATAGAACGGTCAGGATTAATCCTTGTGGCGATGTCTCGATATTTATCATGTTGAATGTAAACCAAGCCGTATTCAGACACCATCGTGAATAAGTTCAATCTAATATTCAATTTGTAGTCTGGTTTATTGCGAAATGTAATTTACGAGCTCTCTTCTTCCCCTCCGGAAAGAAAAGTGTGCTTTCTCGTTTTTGATCCTGCTCCGGATATTTAACCCGAATTTATACACATAAAAGCTCTCTAATCGAGACAGAAAATAACTTATAAGTTTTGTCCGGTTCGTGTGGCGCCCTCACAACGTCGACGTTTGTATCACGCTTTCTCTTTTGACCCGTCACTTTAATTACCCGTAGGGCGAGGATTTGATAGTAAATAATAGTTCGTATGAAAAATGCAAGGAACATGCAAACAACTTAATCTGATTATTTCAGGAGAAACTTTTACAACATAATATATTAGGGTGAGTATTCCATTAATTAAACATATCAAATCCAGGCCTAATGTTTACAACGATCTATAACAAAAACACAAAGTAACCCTTCCAAGATTTGTAACTCCAAAGTTTGACCTGCCTTATAATAAATAAGACTTTCTCCAAAGGGTGTGTGTCTTCAAGCAAAAAAATGCGGATCGGAGCGATATTTAGAGCCCTCTCGCAGTTCTATTATGTCCAAGTTGAGGGAGAACAGAAAACGAAATGGAACAATGGAAAAACGTAAATTTTATTTGGAAAACCGTTTTCCTAAATTTTGTGGGTGGATGGCCAAAGTTAATGCGATTCGTTTTATTAAAGGCAACTGAAATTATTACTGGCTTCTATAAACTGATATTTTAATATCCTACAGGTGTCCTTCTCCTTATCGACAGGAAAAATTTCAAGTCAACATTAGCGATTTCAACTACATTTTATGAATGAAATATAAAGCCTATTTGTGCAAAAAAGTCATTAAAAAAGTAAATGACAAGTTTGCAGCTTCAGGGATATTTTAAAATTCAATGCTTTTTATCTTTGTGCTTTTCTTTATGTGAAATTTCTTGATGTTTAGCCTGAAACATTTTGTATCGATCCATCGGATATTCAGTATTTTTGAAAAGGAGTTTGAAAGCAGTTTAACATAAGCAAAAGTCAAACATATTTTCAAAAAAATAAAAATTTAAATAAGGTTTATTATTGAAGAAGAAAATTTTAGAGGCACAAATGTATTATCAGAATTATTAATTATTATTAATTACTTATTATTATTAATTACTAGAAACATAAAAAACTAATTGGAAAAGAACTTGGAATTCTAATGTTTATCTGTTTTTGTTATGCAGAAATATGTCAACATGCATTTTACTTACGTGCATCGCCTCGATCCATTTTAAAAAGCTTCGGCTTTCTGAAACAAATCAAAGCTGATGTTAGTTCAACATAAAGAAAAAAGTGCAACACACCGGTAAACATCCTGTTTTTACTGCGTTTAAATGCAAATATCCAGACATAATACATATTTTGTAGTCAAGGTGTGGTATTCAAATAGATTCAAGGACCGTCAAGGGGGCGGTGATAGTATATTTGCTGGTAGCTGGAATTTACCTCCTCCAGGACACGCCATGTTCACAGAGAACAACATTAAGTGAACTGTCTAATGTACTGAATTATGCTAATTGGTATTTACAACACACGATTAGACGCTGAATGTTACTGTTTAATCTTGCACACCTCATCGATTGAAATATTAAAGTATTATATTCTTGCCGAGTTTAATGTTTTGCATGCAGAACGAATTTCGAGAATATTTATTAAAGTTGTTAAACTCGAAACAAAACATAAAATTTAAGAGAAACCGTGGGAAGCTTGACGTATGAAATTATAGTACTTTGAGCCCGCACGGAATTCACGATAAAGCGTCGAATTTAAATTTATAGAGTACATTTCTTGTATAAATCGTTTTGAAAAGCGTCAAAAGAGCCTTCATTCAACATCATAAATTTTATTTCAAATATAATGTATAATGCTGCAAAGTACATTTTTAAAATGGCACAAGAATTTGTGGTTACAAAAGATAAAACATGCCTTTCGTTCTTAATATTTAAAGTCTGCCAAAAGCGACGGCCGGGAAATGGTATACTTCTTTAACAAGAATCACGTTTGTGTACTACTTTTATTCACTCAGAAGTGGCGAAGTTTTCAGTTTGGGTTTTTGTAAATACTTATTTAAGCAAAGATGATTTTTTCCATGATTCGTGTAACAGTAACGATAAACCGGAATGATAAATTTAAACAAATCGTTTGACACGGGTCAAAGATAAATAATTTAAAATAATGTAAACTTGTACAAATCTGACTTCATTAGCTGTAAAAAAAATATTAAAATTAAAAAAATTAAGAGAAACAAAGCTGAATAAGAAAATTAAAATGTACTTCACGATTTTTGAAATTCATAAAATTGTGAAACTGGAACAAAAATTGTACCGTTCTAATTAAAAACGGTAGAGAATATTGTTTAAAAGCTAGTTTAATAGATACATCCTACTATTCATAGTTTTACAGCAACTTTCATGAGAAAACATCTAAAAGCTCCTTTTATTTACGGCAACATGATCAAATTTGATTATTTAGATAATTTAAGAAACAGTTTTCTTTCATTCTACTTTGTCATAAATGTAATTCTAATAAAAACGAAGTAGAAATAAAATGAAAAATAACGACAATTGTTCTTCAGCCATGTTATTGTAATTTAGTAAAATAAATTTATTCGCAATTTTTTTTTCTACAAAAGAAAATAAATGTGCTACCTATTCTAACAGGAATTTGATTAATTTACAGTGATGATAGTAATAATCGTATCAAAAATAATTAACACGAATTTAGTTAGTAAAAGTTTATATTGAATGACAATATCATTATGTAGCAGAGAATTAAATTTACACCAAGGTGCTCGTATAAACAATTTACGAGCATCAGCTTTGCATTCTTACGTAATGATATTTCATTTTTAAGCAATATCTTTGACTTTGCTACATATTTCATATTTTTTAAATATAGATGACTTTCTTTAATATTATTGCGTTTGCAGCTTTTATGTATTTTTGTCAGAGAATATTGGCCAATGTAAATGTAAATTTTGATTTTATTTCGAATTGGTAACATAACCCATTTTTCGACTGTAAAATATCAAAAAATTCAAATATAATTCATGTCTACACCTCCAAAATATTTTTTAACTAGCCGATGAGTATCAATTTTGTTGAAGTGGAATGTCATAATTACGAAAAATAATGACCGAAATTAGATTATTGGATTTCAATAATTTTACTTTCATACTCACACTAGTATGCAACTTACAAAACACAATTTAAATACAAGTTGCATTTCCAAGTGGGATATATTGACATTTTTTAAAAATTGCCGTTTATATACCTGTATACAGATTTCAGTAAAATGAAACTTGCTAACGTTCATCCATTAATTTCCACGCAGCTCGTATTGTTTTGCTTTTTGTTTTTTGAGGAGTTGTTTATGTTTCCTGTCCACGTTTTATAGCATTTGTAATTTACACATCGTGCCCAAAAAGGACATTGACAAAATAAATTTCTGTTATTAAATCAGTTCGTTACAATAACGAGTATTCCTGCTTTCGGGAATTACAGAAATTTTCCACAATGTGATTTGTTTTAATATAATAATAATCAGAGATAGCCGTGGAAAGTTAAATTTTGGAGGGAACGACCCATGTTTATCAGAATAGGTGAAGGACACGTTCATAACCTGATAATCTGTCATCTGCGTAGGAGTATTGTCGATGAATGCCTTTATAGTCAAATCAGGAATTATTGCCTGGCCAATCATATGCCCATCAGGTGGAATATGATTGCCGGATGATGAAAATCTTGTTAACAAGATAATAACGGTGACTCTCCCCAAGGGTAAATCTCGGAAACTGAATTTATCAAGGGCTGTTCTGTTAATAACTGTATAGCGTTAATTAAGTTAATAGAAAATTTCTCGCGAAACGAAATCAATTTAGCTCGCTGTTTTAAATGTTATATTTTATCTAACAACTTTTTAGACTACACAAACAGAATTTACAGTTACTTTACCTCTGGTTTCTGCGTAGTTTCTAAACATACATGCGTAATTTGTTATTAAGGATTATAACTTGAATTGGCTTAGTTTGTGGTAATTGTCTTAGTTTGATTTAGTTGGAGTTAGTAAGAGCACGTTCCTCCAGTAGTTGCATTAATGATGATAATTATTAAAAAATACAAAAACCACTCATCGTGACTTTGTTGTCAATTTCGGAAACGTCTAAAATATGCTTTCGTCGAGAATTCAAATATATAGAGTGAATTATGAAAAACTAATTCAAGAGATAAATTTTTGAAAGATTGTATCTATATTGTACAAATGATGGACATTGACAGGTTAATTATGAATTTGCACGACAGTGCCTTAATGAAATCCCTTTTGTGACACAAGATTATACATATGCAAGAAGGTATTCCGAAATTATGTTCTCATTTTGACAGAAGCTTCCTTACATAAAAATAAGTCGAAAAGTTCTATGTTCCAAAATTATTATGAGAATGTAAGAGTTGTTTCCGCATTTTTCTGTTACACAAGAAGGGCCGGATATAAAAGAGAATAGTTTAAAAAGGTGCAGTAACAAGACACATGTCACTATGAAGTGGCTTTTTTTCTGTTACAATATTTTAAAACAATTTTTTTTACTCTTAAGATCTATTACAAAAGCTTTTTAAAAAAAAAACTTAAATTTTGCTGTTTTCCTTGTTGAAAATTCCAATGTTTTACTTTCCTTACTTGAAAATAAAGTATAACAAACGGTAGCTTTAATAGTTAACGAGACATTAAAAAAAAAAAAAACTGCAAATAATCTATTTTAAGGTCAATAACTCGCAAACGGTTGATTTTTAGAACATGTTTTTTTAGAATTTTTTTATAAGAAAGTTTGTGTTAAAATATGAGACCTGTATGTATATATGCGAGGGTTCCAGTACTCATGTGCAGAACTTTGACCAAATTCCCTTCACCAGAACAGCCCAAGTCTAGAAGTTTTGAGTTATAAAATTTGCTAGGAAAAATATGAAACTGTATAAAGAATTTTTTGATTAATTATTTAGTCCATTTAAAACGTTAAAATAATTTGACATTTTTTAGCACAGGGACATTCGCCAGAAGCCCTTTTTGACTAAAATTTATATCGTGTTTCGGAGAACTTTATCAGAAAAGACAAAAATGTCCATCGCAGCAGAAAGATGTGAAATACGCTTTTTACCTAGGACAAATGGAAAGAGTAAGATTCATCGTTGAATATTTGAATCTGAAGTCACTTATTGTTATTGAATATAGATTAAAGGGGACTTCAAAAAGTTTCACTTAATTACAGCTCAAAAACTATTAGATCTTGATAATTTTTCTAAAAGCGGTTTTGTCCCGGTTTTTCTGGGACACATGGTACAGAGGGAAAAATTAACTACAGCTCTCAATTGAAAAAAGTTGTCTCGGGGAGAGTCGCTACAAAATCTTCCCCTTCAGAGTGGGATGCTCCAGAATAAATTGGGCGATAATAATAAATTAGCAGTGTCGTTCAGATGTGGGTGAAATTAATTAATTTTCAAAGTGTCTATAACCTCATTAAAGAAATGAGCTGACTATGTAACTTCATCTGCGAAATATGAAAAATGAAGATGAAAATTTGTGAATGCCTTTATCCCCATCATTAAAACGTCAAGATGTAAAAAAAAAACTCCCCCACGTTTGTCTTGGCCATAACCGATGACGATACAATAAGAGGAATGTGGAGTTTGTTTCAATTGTGAGAGGGCATTTGTCGAGTCGAGCCTACAATTATGCAGGTTTTACGACTCGGGGGACCTCAACTGCGGAGGAAAGTGTCGACCTTAGGGGATGCTTAAACTGCCCGAGAGGAATAACTAAGCGTTCGCTTTGTGCCTGCCGAATTTCTTTCGTCTTGGTTGTAACACATATCTCACAGCCGTATCAGCATATGGCCCTCTGCTCCTTTATTCACTTATCTTTCGACGTTAAAGTGCCTACGCAGAATCAAAATTTACTTAATAAGTTGCGAGGACTTGGAGGAAAATAAATAAGTTTCGCGAGGGTGCACAATGGAAAAAAGTCGCACATAATGTACGGAAGTTATCAGGTGACATATGGTGTAAACTATTTGCAGAAACTATCCTAGCTAGTTGCTTGAACTTGATACGGAAGCTTGAAATTGCGAGATAATAAATTATAATGATTAAAACTTCTGTTATAACTTACTCCAACAAATTTCAAACTTTATATTGGATGAACATAGAGAGCTGCCAGTTTCAGTAAAAATAGTGTTTAATTAAAAGTAATTACAATTTGTTCCAGGAAGTTTTACTGTCCTACCTACATATGTTATCAGATTTAATGGACGTTTGGGAAGCGTTAATATTTACAATCACATATTCATTGTTAACGTCAAAACACGAGCTGAACTGGTGAATGTTAATTAATTAAACCATCATGACTATTTAATGTTTTGTGTAATATTATACTTTCTTGGTACTTATTATGCATCTAATAATGTCAACATTTTAAAACACGTGTTATAATGATGTCTTCGCATAATAAACCGACAATAATCAATAGCTACAGTTTAACCAATGATCTCATATTGTATTCACCGACCAATACAGGGCAGGACTAATTCATATTTGGTCTTGACAATCAGGAACATCGATTTGTACATGGAAGACTGGCGTATCTGCTGCAAATTGAATTAATACAATAACTCATCCGGGGACCCCCGTCTTCTAGCCCAATTCTAATCCACTGGTACTGTTTTCTTTCAATATCTTTCGCGAGCTTGATTCTTTAACTCTTACATTTAAAATACTTGGATGCAAGCCAATTCGCAACCTCTAGAGGCCGCTATGGTCATGTGGGCGTCCCGCTGCCCCCAAACGCAGGACCCTACCTGATCCCTCAACTTGTTCATGATGAGGAATTGGTCGATAGGATCTCTCCATTAGTCACTCCCGGGGGCGCACATGGTCAAAAGGTCAAACAATCCTGTATCAATGACCTTGTGTCCGAAAGAGCATATCACAGTTCAGAAATGTACCACAGCATCTGGCAGGGATTTTAGAATAACTTACCATATGGCTAGGTAACCCTTATCCGCCATGTGTGATTACCATACAACTAACAAGTAATTTTTCTAGCAAAGTACCTATGTAATACCACCTCATGTCACAAGATATTCTTTTCGGGCAACAATTCGACACAACGCAGGGCCATAAAATGTCTAAGCCGTCTCTGTGCAACAGTTCTTACACGACTCTTTACAGTTCCTCCCTTTACCATGTTTCTGGAATCTCAAGAAC
>QDEB01018419.1:0-14949 GCA_004193795.1 Asbolus verrucosus | reverse complement strand
CCCGAAACCCCTTCCGCCCCCCGGCCCGCTCCCCCCCCTCCCGAACCGCCGAGCGACGACGACGTGCTCGAGGTGCTGCACGAGAGACCGCGCGACGACGGCGTCGAGCAGTCGCAGCTGTCCAGCGGGCGCAAAAGAAAGAACACATCGGTCGACCAACCGGCCGTGAAAAGCAAGCGCAGAAAAGACAGATGCGCTAGCGAGACGAAAAGGAAAGTTTCGGGCATTTTCAAAACGCCAGTCAGCTATTTTTCGAACCGCAGACGCACCATCGACGCCGCCGCCGCCCTCGACCGGAGCCTAAATCAGAGCGTCGCCTCTAGCTCGGGCCTTTTTAACGTAGACACGGTCGAGAATCTGAGCGTTGCGGGCGAGTTCACGCCGCAGAAGAAGCAAAAAAAGAGTCTGTTCAGTAGAACGTTCAGTTCGTCAAAATTCACGAGGGCCAGGTCGAAGAAGTGCAATCTGAACGCCACCCGCCTGTCTTTCGGCGGCGCTTCCGATAGCGAGGGTGCCGAGAATTTGAACGCTAGCTGTTTTCCGAGCATTTCCCTTAATCCCATACCTCACAGTGAGCTTCGCAGTGATCGCACCAGGGATGGATCCGCGCCTACTGTTATATCGGTACTAACTTCATCACAATCTGTATTAATCGGGTTGCATCCAAAGTCGCGCCGGTTTTGAGTTTTTTTTTTTGGCGGCGATTTTGGACGCAACCAATAGAAATTGTAGATTTTACTAATTCTGGTAGTAGAAACATTAACAAGAATGGTTGAACTTAGTTTTTTCGTTGGTATGGTGAATTTGGTGTCTTCAGTGCTTTCGCCGCATGGTCAAAAATTGCCGAAATCAAATCCACCATGGGGTAGTCAGGGTTCAGACTCGTAAAATTTGGTTTTGTATACTTTTTGAATGGCTGCTTATGATTATGGAAGAATTTTACAAATATTGTCAAAAAGTATACATAAAATCAAATTTTCTGAATCTGAACCTCGACTAGAAGTAACCTTAATAAAATCCACACTTTCTATTCATTTACTGTTTTTATTATTTTTTTTCATTTTTTTTTTTAATAATTTGGAAAGAGGCATAAATCTTGGTCGTTTTGAAAGTCGGTTCTTTTTATGCCTTTTTCCGGAGACAGTTTTCAAGTCCAACTTGGCCCGCACTCATCAACTGCCAATGGCAAAGTGTAGCAAGAACCAATTCTAAAATCTAATCCCGCGCGTGCTTCAGGTCGTGGACGAGTCGTCGGTGTCGGAGCGGCCGGAGACGTCGTCTTCGAAGATCTTCGTCGTCAAGGCCGAGTGGTTCTGGACGTCCGTGCAGAAGGAGCTGTGCCTCGACGAGAAGGAGTACCTCTACGACGACGTAAGCGTCTCCAGCGCGCTCGCGCCGAATTCGAATAAATCTGTCGGTTTCAGTACGTAGAGCAGACGTTTTCGCCGAGCGCTCGTAGGGAGTCCCACCAGGCGACGCCGAGCAGCGGCAGTCGACGGAAGCGCAAACGCTTTCACGAGACGCTGCTGCCGTTCACTCACCAGCAATCACCAGGTTTGCATAAGAGACGATCTTCCGTGAGTGACGCGGGACTGTTGTCAGTGTCTGGTTCTTTCCTAGACTGCACCGCCAGTCCCGATAAGGCGTTGGTGGACGGCAACGAAGCCGCCATCGACACGCCGAGGAAAGGTCTGACGGCCAGGCAGCAGGTCTTCCTGGAACTGGTGCAGACGGAATCGAATTACGTCGACATACTCAGGACCATCATGACCGTGAGTCGGCCTTGAGTTTTTGTTTCGTTCTTTTTCGCCGCTTTGTAGTCTTTGGGGCGACGCACCGAGTTTCATCTGGATCGGCCGAACTTGGCCTTCAGTTTTTTCGGCTCACATGTCCGATTTATTCGAAACTGCAAAATTTTTCAGAATTTTTGGTTCACTACATTTTATTTTATATATATATACTTTATATATTTTTTCGTGAAGTCTTTCTAGGGATTTAGGAATGTTAAATAAAGCTAAAATTATCGAAGTAAAAGGCATAGAAACAGAACAAAAAATGTAAGCGAGTTTCCAAAATTTTGGAAATGTGGTCATTTACTGTTGGACACGGATAGTTGAAAAACAATTTGAACTCTGGGTGGTTAAAAAAGTCAGTTAGAATTTCCTTTTTGTGTTGAAGTTTGAAGTTGAAGTCAAATAAAAGCAAAAAATTGATTTTCCGTTTTTATGTTTTAGTTAGTGGCGTGCGATCAGAAATTAAATACCTCCACTTACCACTCGATGCGACAATGTTTTCTGCCAATGTGTCGTGAACAGTTTGGCCTGTCAACCTAAACGCAGATCTGACGCTGTTAGCTCCGACATGCGTTCCAAAAACATTTTAACATCGAATGGTGATTGGAGGTATTACTAGTGTTATGGTGTTATGGTATTATAACTAGACAATCTGAACCTGACATGTCTTTTTGATGAATCTTCTTAGCTAACCATTAACCACTAAGTAACCTAAGTAAAAATAGGGTGTTAAGGTTAAGTAATTTAGGACAATTTATACTAATACGGTGGCATCAAACGGACACCAATTAAAAGAAAATTCTGAATTATTAGGGACACCATGCCCGACTAGTAACTAGAATGCTTGCTTGCTGTCATTAACCAATAAGCACCACTTGTTATCCCCAGATGTTCAAGAAACACTTGGAAGACATGCCGGAAGAAGAAGCTCTCCTCAACAACACCGAACTGAACCTGATTTTCGGGAAAGTGCCCGCCATTTATGATACTCACGTGAAAATGCTCAACGAAATGCGCTGCTACGCCTCCTCCTGGTCGGAAGAGCACACCATAGGCAGCATAATCGTGAAATACTCGAAGGACCTGCTGAAAGCGTACCCTCCTTACATCAACTACTTCGAAGAAATGAAAGAAGTATTGACGAAATGTGATCAGAACAAACCTCGTTTCCACGCGTTCTTGAAGGCGTGCCAAACCAAACCGGAGTGCGGCAGGCAGAGCTTGCAGGAGCTCATGATAAGGCCGGTGCAGCGATTGGGGAGCATTTGTTTGTTGTTGGCGAGTGAGTTTGTTTTGTTGCACGGCCTAGACTTAAGTATATTTATCTTTTTTTTCTTAAATCCAACACCGATAGGTGGATGGAAGATTCAGTAAGTCTGGAGCGTTTTGACGGAATTCGTTCGTGTCGTTCGGGCTAATCGTAACTTTAACTTTTAGATCTCCTGAAGCACACTCCGAAGTCCAATCCCGATCACGCCGAGGTGTCTCGAGCCCTCGACGGCTTGAAAGAAGGCATGGACCTCATCAACGAAGATAAAAGGAAGGCGGAGGCTCAAGTGGCGCTCTTCAACATGTTCAACGACATCGACAACTGCCCTCCCGACATCGTGTGTTCTCATCGGAAATTCATAGCGAAAGCGGAGGTGATCCAGGTCTCCTCGACCGAAGGACTGTCGAGCAAGGGCAACACGTTGATGCTGTTTTTGTTCTCCGACCTGGTGGAGGTGTGCAAGAAGAAGTCGAAGGCGTTCAACAACCCCAAGAGTCCGGGCGGCGTGAGCAGCATACAGAGACAAAAGTTGTACAAACACGTCAAGTTGGTCCCGTTGAACACGATAAAAAAAGTCGTCGACATCAAAGAGACTGAACAGTGTCAAAAGTTGTTCTCGTTCGTGTGTCGGTGCAACGACGACCTGAAAGAGAAGACGTACGCCTTCGCCATGGCGGACGAAGACGCCGACAAGACCGCGTTCTTGAAGACCGTCACGAAACAGATGGCCAACAACGCTTGTACTCCTGATGCGGTAAATATTTTCGTTTTAGCGGAGCACCAAGAGTTGGTGCGCACGATGGGGTAAAAGGTTAATAAAACATTGGCCAATTTTCTAAAAAAGTGTCAAATTTTTGATTTTTTACAATCGTAAAATTTTGGATTTTGCATTTTCAGAGCATTTTCTGTCAAAGTGAAACAATGCTTTGACCCTTTCGTGCGCATGGAAGTTAAGATAAATACTTAATTTTTTTAACTTTGGCGAAATCTTCCAGGATAAGTTCCTCGCTTATCTCGACGCACAACAGCTGGACATTGATACGAGCGACGTCAGCAAAGGGACGCTAACGAAAGCCTTCAAATTCGCCACAAGGACGAGGCTTAAAGTGGGGCGCGCTTTTTCGTTTAATAAAACACCCTCGAAGCTGAAACGCGCGGTGTCGACGATGATGTCCCCCTTCGGCACCTCCACTAATCTGACACCTTCCACACAAATGTCTCAGATGAAGCTAGCCAGTTACAGTAACATTAGTGTGAGTACGCTGTAGTGAAGTTGATGGTTTTGGTCTTTTACTCTTCCAGAAAATTTTCAGTAGCAAGTCACATAATTTTGCATTGTTAGTGTACGATTTTGTAGATACTAACTCACTTTGACGCCTGTTTATGCTTGATTAACACCCAAAGACACACTGTTTCTTGAGCACAGGGGTGGTGTCTCCCATCCACAATGTTCTGATTTGTTTTTCAGTTTCTAGGATTAAAATTTTAAATTGTCGGCATTTTAAGACTGGATAGTTTGTGAGGTAGGTTCACAGGTTTATTTTTCGTTAACATTGCAAAATTATCGCATTTTCGAAAAAAGACCAAAAAAACAAGACGGTTTTACTCAGCGACGCGTGCTCAGGTGTCACTTTCTGCTGCAGGAGTTAGGGAATGCGGAAAACGCCTCCGAGTCTCCGCCCGTGGCGCCGATGTCGGTCCAACCCACCAGAAAATTGAAAACGGCCTCTTTAAACGTAAACGTGATGAAGCGGTTATAATATTTTAAATTATAAGTTTTACCTTTTAATATATTTTATTGATTCAGATATATTTGTACATACTAAGTTTAATATAATTATAAACGTTTTATTGTTTTATTTCGGTATCCCCAGATTTGTGGCTACTAAATTCTGAGGCGTTTTAAATTTTATAAATTTGCATCATGTACATTCATTCAGGAATATTGTGTAATCTATTTATTAAATTTTTGTAATGTGTAATTTGTAAAAGGTGGTGACTCACCCGATAGGTGATATTTTGAAAAATAAAATATTTTATTGTAGTTCTGCTTTCTTCTTCACAACCCCACATCTAACAAAAAAAAGCAAATGCAAGACAGTGTTTCGGAAAAAAAATCCAAAATTTCGCAAGAATGCTTACTATGTATTAAATTATAATTTATTGAAAAAAAATTTCAAGTGGGAAAATTAAGTTTGAATATGCTGCCTTCAACACGTCATCATGTGTCAATAGTGGTTTTATATTTAATCTTTTTACACAAACGTCAATAAGATAAAGAATGTTAATCAAACTGTATTCTATGGTCAATAAATTAATCTCGGTTCGATTCCAGTGAGTTGAGAAACAGCAAAAATCCTAAAAGTATTTTCACACCACTTCCCATTAATCAAATTATTTTTTCTTTTTCTCTTATTGTTAAAATCAGTTGCTTGTTTCCCAGACAAAATTTTTTGACGTTTTTAATCTTACAAAAAACCTTGAACTCTGAAACGTTACGTTAAAAATTTATCAAATTATTTTCACTAAATTCCACAATACAATACAATGAATGTTTTAAGTAATTTAAATGTAACGTCATTCGTTACTGAAAACATTGTGACTTCCAAACGTTTGTGCCAATATGATAGTTAATATGATTTTACATTGTTTATTCCAAAATCAGATGTTGAGAAAAATTTACTTTAAATAAGTCAAATTTTGTAATAAATATTCTAATAGTATTAACACAAAAGCTCCAAGGTCATAACGATTGAATGCTGTTTAGTAATGAAATTCATTTTCAAATTCAAATTATTAGTGAAACATTTAAAGTTGGTATGTGAACTGCTCTTTGTTTTTTGTTACTAAATATAACGTGCGATCAAAAATTAAATATCATTAGTTACCACTTGACACGCAATGTTTTTGGGACGTATGTCGGAGCCAACAGTGTCAGGTTTGAATTTCATCGTAATTTGTCATCCATGCTGTAATTTCAGATCGACAGCCGAAACTATGTACGACATACTGACAAAAAACATTATCGTATCTGGTTGTAATTATAGGTATTTTATTTTTATCGTACTTTATTTTCAAAGCATCTTTTGTCACTGTGTCTACTATTACTACTTCTGTAGATAGAAAAGAAAAGAAAATTAATCTTTACAGAGTAATAATAACAGCGAATTATTTATCAAAATATTACTTGTTGAACACTTACAGCATTTATATACTTAAAAGCCTTCCAAATCTGGCAATAAAGAAGAAACATACACCAGGAGAGTTGTTTACTTATTTTAGAGGGCACAGGGCTAAGTTATTATTATATTATTATTTTTTTAACTTCTGAAATTCATTACTTAACACCTAATGATTGATTTAGAATTTTTAAAAATCTGTTAGAGACAAAAAACTGGCCACTAAAAAATCGAATCTTGCGGTTCGGCAGCAAAAAGAGATTGATTTTGTAACAGTGGTTAGTTCTGAAAACCATAACATTTGAGGAATGCGACTTAAATTTTGGCGGTTGTCCATCAATATGTTCAATTTAAATATTAATTCGCATCTTCCTTGTTGTTAGAAAGTTAGAAAGGTGTCAATTTGCTTGGCAGAGCGACTCATTTCTATTTTAAAAAAATGAAAGATGCATAAGACGCATGTCTTTTTTAATTACATTGAGGTAATTTCCTACTTACAACCAAACATAAATGCGCAATTTTAGCTTTACCATTTTGAGGGGGGGTGTTTAGGAATACAATATTTTTGTTAAATCTAATTCTAATTGTAAGCCACGAGCTGCAAGTTTTTTATAACAAACATAATTTCTTAATAATTACAAAATATAAAAAATATCAGTTTTACTATTAATAATTACAATCACATGCAGGTGTCGTGTCTAATCATACTCAAAATACTGAAGCACTTTCGGATAGTCAAAATGCGAAAGCAAATGGGTCAGTAAAATCGTTCAAAGGTTTCAGCCACTGTAAAAAGAACGAACTTGGTGAATAGTCGATGAATCGATTCAACGTTTATCGATGAACCAACCGCTCGACAAATAACCGAATATCAGATGAATCGATTGATTAATAGAAAAATCGATCGCTACAAAATATATCGCCCCTAATTAAGAACCTTCAAACTCCAAAAGCTGAATTATTGAATGGGATTTTCAACACTCGTCTGATGGAAAAATCGATCTCTACAAAATATATCGCCCCCTAATTAAGAACCTTCAAACTCCAAAAATTGGATTATTGAAATAGATTTTCAACATTCGACTGATTAATCGAATTAACCGATTAGTCGACGAAGAGATTTCTTCTATTCTTCCACTGATTACCAATTACAACAACAAGACCTTGTTATAAGAGTGGATTTTTCACCAGCTTCTGTTGTACAGAACAGATACAATAACTTCACCATCATCGTGGTTTAGATTCAAAAATCATTTTACTAATTTTGCCTCTCAGTTGTATTCGTTCTTGAAAACAAGACAAATACCCGTCGCTGCTTAGAGATTTTTTACGAAACTGTATTTTCTTATAATTTAATTGCGTGTAATAATAAATTCAGATTTTACTTGTGAAGGTACTAACAGACCATTTTATCGATCAATAATAATATTAGAAGGTTAAGTTCAGATTTATTATTCTTTTTGAATCAACAAACCGTTATCAGTTAATTAAACATATTTATAGCCATATGACTTCATCTCAAACTGTGTAAAAAGGCTGCTGCCACAATAAAGAAAAACTAATTGAAATAACATCATATTGCCCTAAGGAATTGTGATTGTTTAAACATTTACCCACACAACAAAAAAGTAATAACGAGGGTATAATTCTACAGTTGTTTACACAACAGTGGCGAACAATTTTTCTAAATAGGACACCACCACAGTGTTTTTATCGACATCGACCATAAACAACTTACCAGTTAGTGTGGGGCCATCTCAACGAAAAACAAAATTGCTGCCAACAGACCGGAGTCGACAACTATTATAAAAAACTGTCGTACTCTTTCGAATAAACTTTTTTGCAAAGCAAAACTCGTAAAATGCTCACCTATTACATGCGCAAACGGGCGTTACTGTTATCGCAGCAATATAATGTCGTTAATGTTAAATTTTAATTAGAACGACTTCCTTCGAACGTGTTATCGCTAAGGTGGGACTGTTGATAAAATGTGACCTACATAACCATACATGTAACAATACGAGAAATTTAGTGTCCTTCGGTATTTTATTAAAATATATTTATATAAACACACCGTGTGTTTGACGAGAACTAATCGCGTTTCGTAAACGATTATAAAAGGCGTGTCGTTGCATTTAATGGAATATGTACTTATCTGGCGTCGGCCAATAGAAGTATGTAAACCTGAAAAAACAAGTACTGGGTTTATTTGCTGTGATGTAGAGATAATCGTACAAGATGGAAATTTCACAATCCTTATCTCTTCAAGCAGCACAGTCATACAGCAACTATTCAAAATTATTGTGAGTAAGATCCGAGTAAACAACGACTCAAGTGGATTTTAATCTCCCAAAGCGGGTTGTTTTTGTTGGCCAAGGGTTTAATACCCGCCGTATTATTTGCATGTTGGTCCCATTATCTTATTTACCCACTCAATTTTGCAAGACGTAAACAACGTTTCTGGGGCCTAATTGTGTTTTGAACACGTCACTGCGTCCTTGAGTTTTACCAAATTTGATGCTCAAGTCAAAGAACTTGTTATCATGTCCAAATTTAAGCGACCATTCTTATCAGCTGAGACGTTATTTTCAGTTGAAAATGATGTAGTAGGTATCTTTTCGATAATTAAAGTTGTAAAATGTACGTGGAGTAAGTCTGAGTATTTGCGTAAGCAAGTCGCAGCATCAGCCGCTTTTTAATGTTTCATTAAATTTGACCTGGAGTTCAAAGATCACGGTGATAACATCTACTGAACTGCCACCCCTCAGTTTAGTTTTATGATGCATGGTTTAGTCTGACTTTTAACCTGATATTCGAAAATTTTGAAGATAATAATTTACTTAATTAATCTTGATATTTGATAAAAGAGTGGTTCACAGCCAGTTCGGAAATAGTAACAATTTAAATTTGTTTTTATTTTATATTTTTTTCGTTCTTGAGTTCGATTTTCTAAATTAAATATAAGCACATCAAATCATGTAAATACAAATTTTAATTAAACATTTAAGGTGTAAAGTCGGCACTTGAAGAGCAGACTATTATCACTATATTTTAATTCGTTTCAATTATTTATTTTATCCAGTTTTTCAATTGTTATGTTTAATTTATCATACTGTACGTAGTTATAAACATTTTTAAAAAGAAATAGTTACTTGCTTTTATTGTTATTATTATAAAGTTTACTGCTACGCATTATTTGTATTTCTAGTGAAATGCCTATAACAGTGACTCATGAAGTGTTAGAAGCAATAAATTCTAACCATAAATAATAAAAGTTCGGACTAGGCTGGTAGCGCTGAGAAGTGTAAAATTATGCTTTTGTAAGGACAGGTTCTTGGAAAGAGGAGGGATGATAAAAATATTTTGACACCAAAATTTTGCTGATTAAGGGATATTCAAAGATCAAATATTCAAAGTCTTTTGTTATAACGTATCTCTATCTATTTGTGAAAAGAAAGAGGGATTTGCTTTACCATTTACATTTAAAATTATCTTTGATAAAAATATGGTGTGATTAAAAATTATTTTCATTGGGGGCGGCTAAGAAAACAAAAGCTGCGTCTTTGATTAGTTGATACAGTAAAAAAACGCAAATAAAAAATTTGACAGTTGTCAAAAATAGCTGTATCAACTAATCAAAGACGCTGCTTTTGTTTATCTTAACCGCCCCAAATGAAAATAATTTTTGATCTTACTTTATATAATCATTGCTCCACGATGTTCGAAATGAAAAATCAAACAACAATTAATTAATTCTTCAAAATATATTTCACATCATTATAAGCTACATGCATGAAAGTTTAAAAGTTAAATTAAATTAAAAGTTACTTTCTACGATAAAATCAAACTCTTCTACAGTGTGAAGTGCAAAGAACAGACCAAGCCGTAATACTACTGTTACCTCATCTCATTTTAACCAACTATCAATACATAAAATATAATGGTTTTACAAATATTACAAGTTTTCCTTTTTCAATTGTGATTTTTTTTAGATGACATTTTGTTTTCAAATACACATCCTAATTCTCTTGATTTTTATGTTTTATTTATTAATTTTTGGTTGAAATAAAGTTGCTTTTCAATTTTTACAATCTTCGAAATTCTTCGATTAAAAACCTTCTAAAAGAGCAGTAATTGTCAAAATTTTGTTAATTTTCGAAAAGCTGCAACCGTTTAAGGAAAACATTAACTGAACAATACTATCTTTGTATTTAAACTTCTTTTGCTATTCTCAATGTCCTAATGTAGAAATTTGAATGAATAAATCTTCGGATAAGTAATAACTGCACTACAGTTTGTTCTGTTTTACACCTTCGTCCTTATTTTACACAAAATAATTAGGCACAACTGTATAGTTTTTGAAAATAAAACAATAAAATCTTCAAATCATAAACACATTATTGTTTAGACATTCTGGATGATATATATAGGTGTTCCAGAAATCTGTAATAACAAGATTATTTTTTGATATAAAATGCGATTTTCATTGGATGGTACCTTATAGCGTGTGGTCTAAAATTATTTTAAAGGGATTGCATTAAACAGTGGTGGATCAGACATACATTTTTTGAAATGTCTAACATTTTACGAGCTTTAAACTGACAGTTTTTACAATATCGATACTATAATAATAATTAAAAAAAAAAGGAACTTAAAAAACTGTGAAGTCACAGGACTAACAATATTAAAAAAAATGTCAACTTAAATTGAAAATTGTAAGTTTAAAATATAAATACAAGTTGTTTCACAAAAAACGCCCCAAGCCGTAGTTCGTTTTTTATTATCTGATCTAAATAAATTTAAAACCAAACGACATGATTCTCAAAATGCCACAGTCAGCCCTAATTGCAATTTTTTCAATATCAACTTTAATCTCAGATGGGAGGCAATTTTTAAATTTTAAATGGGAACGCATATTTTTTAAAATTTATTCTGGTAAGTTTTTTATGAAATCCTGTGATGCCCAATAAATTGATTTTGGTGCAAGATTTGTTTGAAAAAAAATATAAAATGTTTGTCAAAATTGAAATGGATTCTTCAAAGCAATTAAAAAATTCCATGTCATGAAGAACAATCTTGTTGTTTTCCACAACATACTCGAAGAATTTTGTGATTTTGTTGTGAAACTCACTTAATTTATTAATTTTATATATTATTTTTTTTCCTAAGAAATCTCGCACTTAAGTGAATTTGTTAGGCATTAATAGATTTAGAAAAAAAAATCCTCTATGAGAATAAATTTAAAAATATATAATTGTCCGTTGAAATAAAAAATTTGAGTCTCATTTGACAAAGAATTGATGTCGAAAAAAATCTCATATAGGGCCGGCTTGTAGTATTTTTCCAATAATGTCATTTAACATTTGAATGACTCAAATCAAACCATAAATAAAGAAGCTACGGCTTAGGTCGTTTTTTGTGAGACAGCCCGTATGAGAATGAAATTGCCAATCCGAATTAAAATCTGTCAATTCGAATTGCTCCTTCATAAAAATTTTAATTGTAGACTCTGTATCTGCATAAAAAAATAGGTATATGGTCAAGTTAATTAGCCAACATAAAAGCTAAAATTTCAAAAAAGTTTTCATCAAATGTCAAGACAAAATTTATTTTAAATGCTTGAGTGCAACTTCGTGATAAAAGTTCTGACACTGACAGTTGTTTTACCACAAAAGTTTCAAGATTGCACCATTTTCGTGGGTGATTGACATATATCTCAGAAAATCTCAGTTTAAAACCAAAGAAAACTATGTTTAAAAATAAAGTGGTGATCTTCCTCTTGTATTTTATAGGTATAGCAGTTAGGAACATACAGAATAATAATAAAAATATACAGAAAAAGTGTATAGTGTAAAACTGACTTCTTTGAACGAAAATTGTTGAGTTGGCGGAGACCCGTTTTACATAATGAAATTTTTACTTATTGCTGGTATATCCTACATGGAATTGAGTTTATTGTTGGTCACAAAAGAGAAATTTTTTCGAATTCAGATGTTTCAACGGTCATTAGTCTAAGTTTTAGGTGCCTGACCGACTTTGTATGATGGGAATGAACCAATATAAATAAGATTTAGTTATTATTGATAACAAATATTTATATCTACCAAACGTTTGCTCAAATTTGTTTACTCTTGTCGAAATGCAAAGTTAAACTTTAAACCTTTAAATAATGCATCATAATGGCGTCGTCGCTACATCAAGTTGTTATTCTCGCTCTTTCAGTTACCCATTCACTTTCCGCTCGCTCATTTACGCTAAAAACGAAAACAATTTATCAGAAGTTGATGACATTGACTGCGAAACTCGGTCCCATCCGCAAAAAGTCTGAAAAATGTAAAAAGTGGCGCGGACGTGCATAAAAAGGGAAGAAAAACGGCGAGGGCCTCCGGTTAGCGTGATGAAACGCACATACAAAACACGGTGAAGACCCCATGATACTTACGCCTGTCCAAAATAAGAAAACAAATAAAATTGAGGCGTTTCTCCCCACTCCCCTACCAATACACAAGCACGAAATCCCCACTACATTGCAGGCACTGAAAAATTGAAACTGTCCGATCGCCGTTCTTGCCATGACTGTTAGCCCGGAGTGTTATATACGTTGCAGTCGGCTTTGTTGATAGTGGTTGATTTGATAACACCGATATGGCAACAAAACCAGATTATCAACGACCATACGGTAAGTAGATAAAATTTTATATACATAGATTATATTATCGTAGGTTGCTTGCTTTATTATTCTTTTTAACGCCTGTTTTAATCATTACGATTTTCTTTAATTAATTGTTGCAATCCGCGGAAAACTACCTATTATTCGACCGCGCAGGATTGGCTCAGTCGAGGCGGCTTATTCTAAGGCGGCTTAGGGGAAGCCGACACTTGATTTTCTGAAAATCTGACGTTTTTGAACATTTTCGACCATAACCTAGAATTAAACTTGACAAAATTTAAGTCATGGTTCCCCTAGGTTCGACTAGAAACGTGTTTGTTATTGTAGCCACCTCGTTTTCAATTTTTTTGTCTTACAATTAAGTCAAAATGGTACCAACACTAGTCGCGTTTAAGTCGCAGTCAATAAGAACTGCATTTTTAAATACTAACAATAATAAAACATTTTTGGTGGTCGAGTCTGGTAAACACTAAATTTAAACGGTAGTACTATACTGAAGAAGAGAAGTGTTGTGTCAGACAGGTGTAACTTATTCATTTGAACTGATTAGACAATTAATTGGCCACTTAACAAGTAAAAGTATTGTTAACACAGCTAGAATTTGTCATGCACAATGGGGAAGTTTCGCCGTTTCTTAGCGTCAATTTTATTTTGTTGTAAAAAGCACCACAAAAGGAAAACTCTAGAATCGAATGCAACTTCATTCTTTAGAACGATTTCTTCTATAGTTACGGAAAAAAGACTAGACGAACACACCTGGTGTAAGTGCGTGTACATAGGATGAAACCCCAAAGCAAAGGTGAGCCTTGGCGTCATGATTAAACGAACACTTTAAACTTTTGAAAAACTTAAATAAAAATAAAAGGAAATCGAGTGCAGTTGTACCGTCAAAATGTCGGGGAATAGAGATAATGTTGCAGTGTTACAGTTTTCTAGAATATTTTTGGATTAATCATTTCAGCGATTCGTTGAGTGGTGGGTTTCATGGACTAGATGTTAATTGCAATAATTAGAAAGGCTATAATATGAATGAAGTTGTAGAGTGATCATAATTAGTAATTAATTATCATTTAAGCTGTCTTCAGCGATAGCTGGGGGCATCGAAGCTTCCTAAAAGCAACGTTTTTGGAATTATGGTTGCATCTGAATAAAATTAGTGAATCTTAACAAATATTTACACAATAAATATTGGAAGTTCAGCGCAAACGAATTTCTACAGTTTTAATTATTGTTGATGGAGCGTGACCTTTTAACCTTTATTCAGACTTTGCTCCAACATTTAATAACTAAGTGTAGAATTTTTCTTTGAGAAATAAAATCGTTTCTGTTTTGTTACATCGTGGCAATGAAACTGATAGACGGTGAATTTGAGGTTTTTCATGAATATGCATTTTTATTTATTTGTTTATTATTATTATTTCGGTTTATCAGTTTGATATTAATACACACATAATAGGAGAATAACAGTAAGATTACTTATGTGATTAAGAAAATATATGAATTATAGACATACATTTTTTTTAAACAAAACAACTCTAATTGGACAAAATGTTATTATTTTGAATTTTTTCATTTACTTAGTTTCAGTCCAGTTTTTAGTTTAAGATTTTTATAAACGGATGACCTCTTTCAGAGTTGCTTTAATGAACATGTTAATAATAATTAAAGTAAATTGTTTTAATAAAAATGAAATATTAGTTTGTTTGTATCAGCTCAGCTAACATTTTGACCTTAACAATTTATAAAAATACATCGTTTTGCAACAAGATTTTTTTTAATAATGTGATGAACGAATAAAACAAAAATTAATCATGTTTAATGGATACATTTGACAGGGCATGTTAATTATTTATTATGATAATTAAACATCACGAATTCCCAAAGTTTAAATGGGCATTTTAGGTAGACCACATAAACAGTTAATTAATAAAAGTGAACAGTATTCAAGTCTTTTAACAAAACTTGAGGAAAAAAAAACAAAAATTCCTATTAAATGTAAGAATTTAGGGACTTATCTGTTACCTAAAGGGCATTTTT
>QDEB01018251.1:0-10945 GCA_004193795.1 Asbolus verrucosus | reverse complement strand
GCTCCGACTTCCAGGCTTTTCCGATGATTGATTTCTCCAGAATCGTGTTTAAAATATCTATTTTACCTGGTAATTATACTTGCCCATTGTTTCCAAAATAATACTTTTTATGCATTTATTGAGCGCTATTCAGTCGTTGAAAACAAAAATAAATATGAAAGGGTAATTAACACTGTACAAATACACAGTAATTGCGAATGTAATTTTGTCACCTGAAATTTATTTTTTCATCGCCGCTAATGATACGGTTTCCAAAAAAACACTAAGTCTCTTTCATTTGTAACAATAAATATATATATTTAAAACTAAATTACTAAGATTTTTAGTGCACGAGTTAACCTATTTATAAAAATAAAAATAAAACAAATGTTACTAACCTAAAATCTTGTAGGTTTCACAAATGGTTGTTACTTAGTGACATACGAGAAATGTTTAACTTTTGAATAGTTTGATACTCAATAGGCTGTAAATTTTTCCGGACAGAAATCTAAAGTGAATCCTAAAATACTTTCAGTATAATATATAGATTGAGATGACTACTCTTGTCACTATATTATAAGTATGGTATATATATTTTTTTTTTACTTATTATTTGTTACAAATATTAACAGGTTCCATACAAATTAACATGTAAGAATATCCCAGAATATGTATTGTGCATAGTTCAAAATTTCAAAATCTGCTGATACTATTGAATAAGGTTTGTTGAAAGCAGTTACAAGAATTTTAGTAAAACTAAAAATGTATATACTTATATTAACTACAATCAGGTGATTTAGTGAATTTTTTAACAGTTCATTAATCATTTTTTTAAAATATTGTATTTATACTTATCTATAATGATGAAAAAAACAATATTTATAATCGTAAATGGAACAAAATTTCCATTTAAAAATAATATTAATGTGGTATTTGAAATAACGAAATCGATATCTTTTTGAGTTCAACAAAAAGTTGCACCAAAATTATTGATGTTTTGGAATTTTTCGTGATTTCTTACCTTTGAGGATCAAATTTCATGATAATTAATTAGACAGCGGCAAATTTATTTAGAGATTTTTAAACATTTTACTAAATGCATATATTAATTTATTATTTATTATTACTCATTTCCCCATAATTTCATCGTCATCCTAAGGTTGAAACTATATATTTATATTTTGAAAATATCAGACATGAACAAATGAAAAAGAATATTACCTCTTTCCCGAGATATTTTGATAATATAGCTAATACACGATTTTACTTCAAAGTTAAAAATTAAAAAATTGCTAGAAGTACTAATAATAATAATTTCATCTTGTTCTATTTTGGTACAAACCGAATACAAAAAAAAAAAGATATGTTTGCCAAAATTATTCATCGACAACTGGATTTAAAATATAACTTAATACAGTATCATAAACCAATACACACTTAGTAGTTAATTGGAAAACGATAACTACGTATAAACTATAATGGGACAGAACTGTTTTAACCAATACACATATCGTCGCTAACAGGCCTGTCATTATTTCACTTGATAGACAGAACAGACAGGTATATCTCTTAGATATTGCTGTGCCAAATTCACTTAACCTCTTACAGACCTAAACACTGATAAATATTTACATCTTATGGAATCTTGAAATAATTCAACTTTACCGTTAGTTGCTTCAGCTACGGGTATAATACCTAAATCTCTAATCCGTAATATAAACATATTTAATTTAAAAGAAAATTTAATTGTTGAAATTCTAAAGGCGATATTATTATACAGTCAGAAAATTAAAATCATATCATCACTTGATAGCAATATCCGTGATATCCCACCTGATAGCTGTGCAGAGTGGTGCTGAGTTTAACCGAAAAATAATATATTACCTAAACTTATTCCTTATTACCATTATTATTTCTGTTCCTAAATATGTCTAATATCGAACATTTCAAAAATCAAAAATAAAATTAGAAATTTTTAAAAGTCATTAAAAAATTCACAAAGGGCTGAAACTGACAAGGAGATGCAAATATGAGTTCTATAAAAGTTAATATAATAACCTTTCTATTCACTGACTTGTCAGAGCTTGTAATCAAAAATTGCAAGACACAAAAGCAACAATATTTTTCCCTTTAGTTTTTGCTAGCACTTTTGTTCTACACAATTTATTTCACTTCCATAAAAGAACCGAAAGAGCTCTTACACATATTCTAAAATAACAGATGATGAATGTGAACCACTTTTCAATCTCTAATGGCATTTTCAAATTAAATTTGATGAGCACAAAAATTACTTATAGTTATAAAATCAATATGATAATCTAAACGCTACATATAAGGATTAAATGAGAAATGCCGAACAGACGGAAGTGGAGGTCATTTACATTTTATCTCGACTGTTAATAATAAATTATTTCATATAATTCAAAGGCATCTGGGCTGTTGAGACAAAATTAAAAATAAAGAACGGCAATTAGGTAATATTACATTTAGGAGGCAATAAAAAGCGAAACGTTATTGTTACAAAATTATAAATTTTCAAAAATTTTAATAAGAATGTCAGACGAAACCTCGAAAGTCCACTAATTAACGTCAGAGAAACTTTATTTTCATTACCTGCCTACCGTTTATTCTTAATATTTTCCTTTTGACGATTTGCATCTTTATCCAAAAGCTAAATCTTACAAAAGATGATCTCAAAGTACAATGGTTGTAAATATCACTTTAAAAGTAATTTTTGATAACCTAAATAACGATAAATTTCCTCGATTATCAAGTATTAAATTGCAAAAATAAAATATAAAATCTCTTAAAAAATGTTTATTATATTGTGTTTCTAGGCTGCTTATATATTCATAATAGCATTTGTCATTAATAACACTCGTCATTACTTGGGAAAAAATTATTGATATACACGTCTCTTAACTACCGTCAGAGGACGTGGTTTGGATGCTAGTATAATATAATAATATAATGAAAATAATATCAGCAGAACGAACTGCGAAAATTATATGAATAAAAATGCAGATAATTATTGCAGGCAACTTAACTTAGTTTTGATTAAATAGAATTCAATAAAATTCCCATTTTAATCTAAAAATTGTAAACAAATTTAAGTAAGTATTTATTCTTGAAGCGCAACTTCAGAAGTGTGTATAACTAACAGCTACAAACTTTTCTTGTAGAAGCGTTACAACATAGACATTTAAAGACTTAAAAAAATTCATATAGATTCCTGTATTACAACGTGTTTTGGGCTATATCCAATCTTAATGTGAAAAGACATGTTCACTATTTTTATTTTATTATAAACATTTTTTATAAACATCTTTATTGTTATATGTACTTTTTATTAGATTTTCAGTTTACTTTAATTTGCTTTATACTTTTTTGTTACTTGATATTTCCTTAAAGAAATAACTTAATTTGTGTTCTAACGTAATTTGCGAAGTTTCGTGAACAGATTTTCAAAAACTGCAGACAAAAATGAAACAAATGAAATTTACTTAAATTCATGTATAACTCTCCTTCATGTTAAATCATGGAAATTTTAATTTTTTAAATCTGAATGTATTGCTTGTTGACCTAAAATATTAACCTCTACATAAATAACTTCAAGTCACCCCATTTAACGATATGCCTGTTTTTATATTGTGTGTAGCGTTGTTGTAGTTTTTTACCCCCGATACACTTATGATATTTGGTGTAATTATTTCGTCCGACAGAGTGGGCATTGTTGTTCAGGTTCGGTCTTCATTTGATAACAATAATTTCCGGTGAATAGGCAGGCAGTAATCTATACTAAAAATCAGAAAGGATACATTATGGCTGACATAACGTAATATTATATCTTTTACCAATAAGTACAACGGCAGTTCCCATACGCAACTAATAATTCATTGTTTGGTCAGATAAGTGAAACGTTGGGAGAAGAGTATTGCAAGGTAGATCGTAGTAGCTTGTGGCTACTAACTCTCATCGTCGAGCAAGCCATGGCCCCACACACCGTCTCTTGTTTTTCAACTACCGCTTTGATCACACCTGCTACATGGGAATGCAGTCTCACTAGACTCACAGTTTTTTACAACTCTTCTACAAGTCCAGGAAAGTAAACTTGTGTAAACGTTATTCTGTTTCCTAACACTTAACATTGTTCACTGATGCAGAACTGGGAGATTCTCACTGTCCAGAAGTTGGAAACTTCGCCGACTCAATTTTTTTATTAGGAGAAATGTGTTTATTTACGCATATGCGACACTGAAAATAAAGCTTCAATAAAAACAACGCCGCCAACAGTTCTGTAAATGAAAAAATTGCGATTTCTCACTCAATTTCCTTCGTGTATTTCTGAAAAACTGTCACACTCCCTGATTAAAATCAGGTCTCTTGTTGATAAGAAATTTGTTTGTGTTACGGCGCTTTCATTTTTCACCTCGATAAAATGTATTGCTTCATTCGTGGAAGATGTCTTTAAAATATTTTAATCTCGAAAGTGCTTTCTTGTGCTCTTATTTTCTGCTATAACAAATGTGTATTCTTCTCCGAATCTCTCATGATGAAAGCTACCGAAAAATTTGTTCTTTTAAATAAAAGTCGAACAAACTACACATTTTTCCGGAAATTTCTGATCAAAATGATTTATAGCTTTATGAAATAGATCGATACTTATTCCATAGATGCAATATTAACTAACTCTTCAACTTCATTATTATGTAACGTAGGGCCAACTCGCTTCGAACAAGTTGCGCTTATATTGTTGTGAACATACAAGAAAACTGATCTGCGGTGCTTGAAACTTTGATAATAACTGATATTACGGATAATATCAAAGCTCCAACAAAAATCACGAATAATGAACCTTTCCTTTATGCAACACACAATACACCCGCTACGTTGCAAAGTTATTTAAATGATTCCATAACTCGAACAAATTACTATTTCCGATGTAGTTTATGAGAATTAATTGTTAAAAACGTTTATTTTAGTTAAATATTTATGCGCCATTTTAAAATATTCGCTGCACTTTTTGCCTCATTTAACAACATTTTCCATTCAAAGCAAACAAAAACATTCCTATTGCTTTTCACAAAAATAAATCATTATTACTCGCAAGTCTGTAAAACATTTTATTGAAATATGTATTTACGACTGAATTTAGCATATTCAATATTTATAAACGAATAAAAGCGATTTTATGACATGAAGACTACAGCTAAATAGAATTAATCAAATGACATCAAATGGAACATTCGTTTCAGCTTGCGTTTAATAAATCTGAAAAAGCACACAAAAATGATAATTAGTAGACAGACAGCACACAAATTACCGCGTGATTTATTATTTTGACATTAATAAACTTTCTGATCAATAAAATTATAATTCGATCCCGCCGCTAATTAATCAGATGGATAAGTTTTAAAAATACTGGTGTAAATCGAAATTTCAGAGCTGACAATGAAATCAATTTCCTGTTGAAGACCAAAATGTCAACATATGTTTGAGAAACTCATTTCCGGTATTGCTTGTGACGAATGAAAATAAACCAAGAAATTTTTCTTGCTATACTTATAAATTACGAAAGATTTGTCACCGGTGGTAAGTGCACTTCCACCTGTGGGAAACTCATTTCAACTTTATATTTTGAAATTAGTTTTCTTTAGTACCTGAAACCGTTTGTACTTCCACCAAATTCGATACAAAACTTCAAGAAGTTGAACTGTTCGGTACACCTGGGGATCAACACTAAATGCACATTATCGGACAGAGTAAATATCAACATGCAGAATGTATTTGTGTAAAAATATTTCTTCAAAATTACACGTTATTTTATTAAAACATGAACACACAACTTTGAAAGCACAATGTGGATGTTTAATCAAAACATTTTAATTTCGAGCCTGGAATTTTACAATTTTTGTTAATTCTAAGCATTTTTTGACAAAATGGAAACACGTACTTTGCTTTTTTTGAAGTTTGTTTAAGAAAAAATCAGCCAGTGAATAGTGTAGAAAACAAAATCACGAGACACAAGTGCAAATTGAAAAGTACAAAAAAGTTTGTGAAAGAATTTTTTAATTATAATATTTAATTTCTTTATAAACTGGTCGAACTGCTCTTTAAAAATTTATTGTGCTTCTTCTTTTCATTATTTTAAAGCTCTGGTGATTTAAAAAAAAAAAATAAAAATAAAATTAAAATTTTTACCTGGATCTTTATACTGACATAACAGTTAAAATAGTTACATATGTTGCAAAATAACATAACGGAAGTAGTATGACTTCTCCAAAATAATACATATTCGTATCAAACAGATCCTTTGAAGTTTATTGAAATAACATTTTTGATGATCACATTAAAAAATACATAAATATGAATTGCGTGATTTGTGGACTCTAAATAATAATAATAATAAATTAAATCAAAGTACTTAAACCATTAATTATGATTAATACAATAAGCTAGATGTGCATATACGACGCAATAATATTAGAGACAAATTTTGAAAAAACGTATTGTCATCTTTTTCCAGAAAGGAGTATTTCACTTGTAATTGATGGTTTGGTGAATTACGGGCTCGATATTTTCATAAAAAAAGTATGCAAACATTCCTACCGGCAAAAAAGGTTACAAATTGCACAACGGGACTTGCAAGCAACCAGTTGTGCAATGTATCTCGTCCCACCTTCAGGCGCCATTCTCTCCGTTTTGTAGATGAACTAGGTGGGACAAGGTCACAGCTCGCAAAAAAAGACCAAAAACTGCTAGACTCATTTTACATTTTATAGATTTAAAAAATATATATGTCTAACAAAGATTAAAAGTAATGTTAAAATTATGACAATTTGGTTTATTTTGCCAACAAAACAAAGTTTATATCTGTCTGAAATAAAGAGATCGACTTTTATTATGTAATTTTAGACGTGATGTTACCAACTTTTAAATGATAGCCTGTTTTACCCTTATACTCCCTTTCGTGGCAGATTTCTTTTTTTATGGGGTATGAGTAAAATGTATAAAAATATCGGCAAAAAATGTGTTGGTAAAAACTTTCCTTTAAAAAAGAAAACCGTAGTTTTATGACCATGATCAACACACAGACCCACACATACACATACATTTAAAGCGCTTTGCTTGCCATTTCTATCTTTTCCATAAGAACGTACATTCAAGGAAAAACATGTTCTTATAAATCGATAATAACGTTTTAAATCCAAAAATCAATCTGCTTTATTTTCTGTAGCCAAATTAGTGAAAAATATGTTTCTGCGTTTAAAATTTTTTTATCATTTCATCTAATTAAGTTGGAGAATCGAGGAAAGCTCTGCAACAAGCTTTATCTTTCATGCAGACTAATTTTATTTTTGCTTACCTCACGTTACGTAAGTAAGTTATGTTCTGAATGAACAGTTTTTTCGTCGTGAGTCATAATTAGTCCATTTTTAAATACTTGCGTGAGGTTTTCAGTTAAGACGGAATATATGCAAAATACGTTTACGACCCTTCTGGCAAGTCACTATTAAATTTTATATTCTTTAAACACCACCTCTTTGTGTTTCTAACCACAATAAATGAAGATTTATGACCACGAAATTTCTGCAAACATGTGTAGAAGAAAGTTGATTATTTTCATTCGCTAATTCCGGCTTGTTATAAATCTTGTAGATCTGAACCGTATCAAAATAAATAAGGATCCGGTTCGAAACTAGAAAATTTTTGAATTTAAACCCTTAACCGTGTTCATTTTACAACACGATGGCTATGGCTTTTGAAATAACCGTTATTAAAGTGTCAAAGTGGTTTTAATAAGATACACAAAGCACAACATGCGAACCCTTTACGGCGTCGAGCCACGCAACACATCGCGCCATCTTTCTCTGCATTTCATCATCTGTTATGGCATATTCTTTAAGTGCACTGCGACAAACGCATAAAAAGCCTTTGTCACGGAATATCACTGAAAATAAATGCATCATCTTACGGCACTTGCGATTTTGTCGCCCCTAATCTGCAATTCTTTCTATGATGTATTAAGTGCAGAACGAATCTGGAGAGAATTATCCTTCATCTTCCATCCATCCGTTTTCTTATACACTGGTCATATTTACGCTATAAATACAAGTTTGCTGATATCTCCAATCGTGTGCAGATTTGGTTAGAGATTAGGGCTGAAAAGCAAGTCGAAAAAAGCCATCCACAAAATTAAATGCAAATCGCTAGCGATCACATCCAGATAGACGCTCGATAACATTTTAAATAAGATGGATAATCGTATTCTGTATTTTTACCTTCCCATATATTCGCTCACACTTATTTGGAAGTCAATGTTCTACGAAAATTAAAGCAAACATTGAGGCTTATCAATGTAAATAGGCGTGAAACCGCGTATACATATTCAAGGAAAGTGTATAAAATTTTGATAAGGGTAATATATGCGCTCTTTCCTATATACGTATAAAGGGAAAGAAATCCGCCACTTTTAGTGACACTAAATTATTTTATATAAATGCACAAATCAAAGAGAACACCGGCGAAATGCTGTGTATATGATTTAGGATTCTTGGGCACACGAGAATTTAGTAAATGTTTCGTATATTGCACGCAAACTAATAAATTTCATGATATTTATTAACAAAGTTTTTGGATTTTAATTAACTTATAAAAAAAATTGCACAGAAGCAGTATTTTCATCAACAAATTCATTTGTTAATGCTATTTGTAATTAAAAAAATGTAGTCATCTCATTGAGAAGCTTATTGCAGCATTTTTATTCTGGGTAAGCCTAATTATTTTAATGAATCATAATCTAAATATATGCATCAGATGCAGATATAATCTGTGTCAAAAACTTGCTTTATTTATAACACATTTTTAAATTATATATTTAATAATTTATGTGGAAGGAAAGGTGAAAGGTGATACATATACATATAACTTTATATAACAATTTATAAATGGCTATAAACTTATACATTTTATTGTAAATTCATATTTAAATTTTGGTGCCCACAATTTGCAAAACCAAATTTTCATTCATTCCTTTTAAAATATTCAAATATATTCGCCCGCGAAAATGTTGTGGCCTTGAGCGTTTGTGCTAATACTATTGTTAATGTTGTCAGAACATTTATTACAAAATTAACTTTATGTAGAGTAAATTTTAAACAATATCTGATTTTGTGATAAACAATGAGGTTAAATGCAATATTAACACAAACGTTTGAAGGTCACAGCGCTTTCACGGACAAATTGTCTACAAAGTAACATTCTCTTTGAATTTTAATTTTTATTACTTTTACAAGTAAAATCATTTTTATAAACTTAAACAAAACATAATGATAAAATCAACAAAAAATTGTGTAAAACGTAAATATCATAAATTACATACATATTATGTATTTAATTGTTATTGTTATTCATTCAGTTTCTTAGGGCGCATTAGTTCACCACAGCCTTTAGACAACCCGCTTTTAAATTTTTTAACCCTGTTGATAGATTGATCGATCTTGAAAGAATGAAGCTATAACTTTAGTACTATCTATTAGCAACTACTAATTACTACAAATTCTTTTAATAAAATTTGTTAAATCAATACTTTCATTTTATACGTTAGTACAAAAAAAAAGTGCAAGAATAAAATATTCACATTTTACACAGTTCACATCTATGTATACATAAAATAAGATAAAATAGCTTCATTTACAGAAAAGAATTATGTGGTTCCTTTTATATAAAAAAAATACTAAATTTAATTTAATACATTTTACAGAAAGTCAATTGAAGTATTCATTTAACATAAAAAATATGTCAATATCAACTCTAATTCGTGATTTACTACTTGTAATAACGTTTCAGTAACGTGTGATGTAGTTAATTACGAAATTTCTGATGTCAGCAAAAGCCAATTAGGAAACTTCTTAAGTCATGTACCATCGGTACGTTGCGTAAACTTTATAGCGAAATATAAAAGAGGTAGCCCAGTTGCTTTAAAAATTACGGAGATTTAAAATAAAATTATCGAACTATTTTTTTAATGGGTTTACGACGGATTTATGGATGAAGCCATAAATTCAACAGTTTCGATACATTTTTGGAACATCTATTTTGTTAAAAGCATACGAAATAAGGAGTAATGAATTTATTACTTTCTTTTTATCACTCAAAAAGATAGTAAAACAATGTCAAATAAATTATACATCTATAAATTTACTCAATTTATGATTATAATTGTTAAAATGTCGAAAAATTTTAAACCATTCTTAATACACATGAGCCGTAATTAATTAAACAATATAAATATAATGCCGCTTTCAGAGATTTTTTCTCAGTGAAATTAACTTTGTGAATTTTATTATATCAAGGATTACCTTCATATAAAAACAGTATCATTAACTGTAAGGAGTATTGGCAATAAACTAATTTTAAGTGTGAATAATAATTAATTATAATAATTAATAATATAATTAAAGGTATAGCAATAAGCCCCAGATTTATATAGCATTAATTTAGGGCATAAACACGGAAAACGACATAAAAAAATAACGAGTTTTCAAATAAATAATATTTTTATTTTTATAATAAATCAAACTAATTAATTTTTCAATACCTTCTGGTGTTAAGAATTTTAATTTTGAAATTTGTGTTTCATATTTTGAATTTAACTGAATGTAATTTTACCTGCTAATATATAATTTTTGCAAAACCTTTGTAAAGTATGGAAAGTTTTACAACGTATAAATAATTTCAAAGGTTGCTAAAATATGAGGTTACCATCTAAAAGATTTCAGTACTAAAACACAAAACAAAAAGCCTGGAAGTCGTGTGGATCTTTGAGTTGTGTGGATCTTTGAAATTGATTTAATTTATTTAATCTGGGTGCAGAATCTGCACCTAATATTAGCGCACTCGCATTATTTTGCACGTATTTTCATGTGAAATGATAATTCGAATTATATAGGGAAGTTTGTAATTG